>JASTWP010000717.1:0-115243 GCA_030770255.1 Temnothorax ravouxi | reverse complement strand
GAAGTTGCTGTCGTCGAGAAGCCAGCGGAGCCACGGTGGAAACAGCTCGCTCAAACGTTACCGAGGGTCCTGTGACATCGCGCGTCAGGCTCCTTCCGGATCCTCCGCAGATATTGCCCAAAGCATCCGTGGCCGGTCAACATCTGCGACGTGTGGAACGTCGATCCGCGCGCCCTGCGCTCCAGCCATTCTCCCAGGACCGGCTGGACGGCCGCCCGCAGCCCCTCGCTCGGAAGTCTCGGATCCAACAGGTACTCCTTCCATCGAAGAACCAGAGATTCCGCCGTTTGTCTCCTCAGCTCTCTCTTCGCCCTCGGCGGGACCATCCCCAGTCTGGCCGATATCGCCTTCGTCCGGTCGTACATCTCGGCGTAAGCCCCGGCGATCAGGTGTACCGGCGGCGTCCCCGCCAGGACGCACGCCCCCACGTGGCTGACGGTCTTGTACGCCCTGGCAGCCCTTATCACGATGGTTCTTTGGGCCGCCAGCATCTTCCCCCTCAGCTGGGCGTTCTCCCCCACTTTCCTCCACCAAATCGGTGCCGCGTAGAGCATCACCGATTGCACCGCCGCCGTGTACAAGCGTCTCACTCGGCCGCTGGCTCCTCCTATGTTTGGCAGCAGTCTCGACAAGGCATTTGCCGCTCCCCGCGCCTTTGCGGTCACGCGTGCGACGTGCTCGCCGAACCTGCGCTGGCTGTCCAGCCACACCCCCAGGTATTTCTGATGGGGGGCAATGGGGACGCTCGCGCCGCTCACGCGCAGGCTCATTCCCGCCGGCGGGGGCACGTGACCCCTTCTCCTGTCGAAGAAAACCGTGATCTCGGTCTTCGAAGGGGCCACCTCCAACCCCAGCCTCTCGATGGCGCGCACAACGCATGCCGCCGCTCCTTCGGCCAGCCCGATGAGCTCGCCCCATCCCTCCCCGCTGACTCCCAGGTACACGTCGTCCGCGTAGCCCGAGAGCCAGCACCGCATGGGGAGGGGGGTCCCGAGAACCCGATCGTATCCTATGTTCCACAATAAGGGTCCTAACACGGAACCCTGTGGAACGCCGCACCCCATCAGCCGAGTCCTCGCGACGCCGTCCCGATCCACGTATGTCATGCCCCGCCCGCGGAAGTAGTCCCCGATGATCTCCGCCAGGTGCGAGGGCACCCCAAACCTCGCGAGAGCCTCTCCTATCACCGGCCAGGGGAGGGAGTTAAAGGCGTTCCTCACATCGAAGGAGACGCCCATCACTACCCTCCCCTCCTCGATCTCGGCCTCTGTTCTGGCCAGAACGCGCTTTATCGCGTCCACGGTGGATCTTCCCGCCCGGAAGCCAAACTGATCGTCCGAGAGGCCGCCGTCCGCCCTCCGGGACAAATGCCGGACGAGGCGTTCCGCGATGATTCTCTCAAAGATTTTACCCGCCTCGTCCAGCAGGCACACCGGTCGGTACCCGGATGGGGAATCCGCCGGCTTCCCCGCCTTTGGTAAGAGCACTAGACTGGCTCTCTTCCATCGATCGGGGAATTTTCCGGCTCTCAGGCAAGCGGTGTACAGACGTCGCATGCGTCCAGCCAGTTCTCCCGCGGCCAGGCACCAGACTCGGCCGGGAATCCCGTCGGGGCCAGGGGCCTTTCCCCCTCTGACCCTCCGCAGAGCCCTCGCGACCTCCTCCTCCGTCACGCCCGACTCCTCGTCGCTCCATTCGTCCGGGATCGTTCTTGGGAACCGCACCTCTCCGCGTTCGCCCTCAGGAAACAAAATCCTCACCACCCGGTCCACGAAGCGCGGGTCCAGACTCTCGGTGAACGGGGGCGCCCATGGTTTCAGCCTGTCTTTAACAAGCTTGTACGGGCGACCCCAGGGGTCCTCTTCCACGCTTTCGATAAGCCCCTTCCAGGCCGCCTCCTTGGCCAAGAATATCGCCCGGGATAAATCCCGACGAGCGAGGCGCCATGCCTCTCCTGCCTCGTCCTCTCGCGCCCCGCGTCTCCCCGCTCGCGCTCTTAGGAAGCGCCTTCTCGCGCGTGCGGAAGATCGCCGTAAATTGGCGATCTCTTCCGTCCACCAATAGGACGCCCGTCGGGGCGGGAGTCTGCGAACCCGGGGCATAGCCGTGTCGCACAACGCGGTCATGGTGTCGATCAGCGTCCTCGCCCTCCCCTCCACGTCCTCGGCTTCAACTGCTTCCTCCTCCTCGCTCCAAGACGCGACCTGGGCCGCCGCCAGGAACATGTCCCGATCAAGCTTCTTAAAAGCCCATCTTCGCGCCTTGCTGTCCCTGTCGCGTCTGCCTGCCAACCATTCGCGAGGCGCCGCGCGAACCGCGAACTCCACGTATCTGTGGTCCGACAGTGTCTCCAGATCCGAGACCACCCTCCATCCCTCCGTCTCGCGCGCCGCCAGGGGGCTCGCCCACGACAGGTCCACTATCGAGGATCCCTGACGACGCACGCAGGTGCTCTCGCCTCCCTCGTTCAACAGGCACAGACCGAGGTTCGCCGCCCACGTCTCGAGCGCCGCACCCCTACCGTCGGTGACGGGGGACCCCCATAGCGTGGACTTCGCGTTGAAGTCCCCCGCCACCAGCGCTCTATCAGGCAGCAATCTCCTCACGCACGCGTCAAGCTCGAAGAGAGCCCTCTCAAACCTGTCCGGTCTCCAACTCGGGGGGGCGTAGACGCTCACCACCGAGACGAGTCCCAGCCTCACCGCCACGAAGCCCTCCCCGGATTCCAACACTGTGCAAGGGGGTAGATCGGGCAGATTCCTCCACGTCGCGGCAGCGATGCCTAATTTGTCCTGGGCCCAGCATGGATGGTCCGCCGGGACCCTGTACGGCTCCGCCACGATCCCCAAACCGCATTCCCTGGCCGCCATTGTGTGGATGAACAAATCTTGGGCGGCCCGGGCGTGATTGAGATTACCCTGTAGGATCTTTAGGGGCATTGTGAGCCTTCGCATCGAGCCCTCCGACGCTCGTCCTCGTGTTGATGCGGTGGACGCTGTTCGCGCTCTCCTCCGTTTCCACCTCCATTTCGCATTCGACCTCGGGGTCCATCCTATCCCGCGCCTCTCCTCTCACCGTTGTCGGGTGATTCTTCGGGGGTTTCAATTGACCCCCCCCCCACCCTGTAGCCCTTAACTGCTACGATCGAGGTAGCCACCGCCCCCGTACTCCTTGGCGCGGTGTTTCTGTTTCCCTCCGCGGCTTTGTTGTCCGTGGGTACCCTCCTCGGAGGGGGGGGTTTCCGTGTTTTCCCCCCCGAGCAGGCCTTACCACCCGATCTATGATTCGAGGGTACCCCTTTGCCTTCGCAAATGACGCAACGCACCGGCGCAGTGCACCCGCGTGCCACATGCCCCTGTTCCCCGCAACGATAGCACGCACCGGTGCGGTCCACTTCACTTTTGCACGTGGCCCGAGTGTGCCCCAGCTCTTGGCACCTGTAACACTGAAGCGGACGTTTTTCGAGGACCTCAACCCTGGCCCTCGTCCACCCCAGCGTTATCCTACCCTCTTTGGCCAGTATATTGGCCGCTTTGACTGGGCATTTGATCACCGTCGTTCCCATCCTTCTCGGCCCTTGGCTTATGGGTCCGATTGTCACGCTATCGGGGAGAACCCCACCCAGCGTCGATACCGCCTCTTTGATTTCTTCCGGCGTCACCGATTCGTCAAAGCCGTTGAGGCGAACCTCCGCCTTTATAGTGGGACGCGCCACTTTTACCCCTTCCTTGCCCGTCAGCGCCTCGCACATTTTGTTCGCTAAAGCGTCAGCCTTCTCGGCGCTGCCTTGCCCGGAGATCTCCACGCTCAGCGCGCCCGTGGCGGTCCTTCTCGTCGTCAGGGGCTTGTCAATTCCCAGCTCTTTCAGGTTTATCGTCCTCCTGATCATTCCCATGTGCTCCGCATATGTGTCCGGGGGACAGGTCAGAGTCACCGCCGATGTTCTCGGCTCCCTCCTGCTCCTCGTGCCCTTTGGTTGTTGCCGCTTTGATCCTTGGACGTTCGTGGCATCTCCTCCCTTCGGCTGTTCCTTCGGTTTCGCTTGTTTCTTGGTCAAGGCTTTCCCTTTTCGTCCCACCACCTTGGCCCAGGTGCCTTCTTTCGCCCGGGCCTCGGCAGTTTCGTCGCCCCTCCTTCCAGTCGCTTTCGGTGCTCCGGTGTTCCCGGTCGCCGAGTTTCCGATCCCTACGACTTCTGTCTTCCCTCTTTTGTTCTCCTCGTTGACATTTCCAGGAGCGGCGCCCCTGATCATGTCTTTGAGTTCCCTACCCAATTTGTTCACTTTCTCGTTGACCACCTCTACTAGCATGGTCGCTAAGCGCTTTTCCATGTTGTCCCCCCCGGCCGGTGCGGAAGGCGTCCTCGGACCAGGGGGAGGTCCTCTCCCTCTAGCGCGTTGCGGCTTCGGAAGTTCCGGGTCGAGGATCCTCTGTTTTCCCTGCAGGGGGGGGCGCACCGCGGCTGGCATCCCCTCTTTTCCTATTTCCTCTAGAATTTCCTCCCTTCTGCAAATTTCTTCCCCGTTTGCCAGGTCCACGTCCATTTCCTCTTGTATTCGCCATTGGGGATCCGGCTCGGTGGTCGTGTCGCCTGTGTCGTGTACCGTGTCCCATTTCTTCGTGGGTACGGCGTTCTCGTCCGATGAGGAGGAGGAAGAGGTGATCGCTAGAGGAAGCAACTTCATTCTCTTCCTGGTCCTCCCGCCCGCCTCGTCCCGAACGAGTTTCGTGTCTCTGTCTCCCTTCATTGTTTCCTGCAGGCGTTCTAATTGGGTCTTCTGCTCGTTCAGCTCGCGCTGCATTCCCTCGTGTTGCCGTCGTAGCTGTCTGAGATCTTCGATCTCTCTCTCTTGTTCCGCCACTTTCTTGCGAAGCCTGTCCAGCTCCGCCTCCCTTTCGAACCGATCGCGATTCTCTTCGCCCCCGCCTAACCTCTGTATCAAGTGTGTTATCGCCACCTTGACCGTCGCGGCAGAGCGGTTCAGGGCCCCGCGATGTTCCCCTTTGAGTCTCCCGGATCTCTGGGCAACGTGATCCACCTTGTTGATCGCCTCAAGGACCAGAGCAGGAATCGCCTCCGTCGGAACGTTGTTGATTTCCTCCTCCATTTCCTTCTCGGCTGCCATTCTATTTTTGCTCAGGCCCGGAGCGATGCCGTCCCGTAGCGACCTGAGTTCCTCCGCCTGAGCTATCAGGGAGTCTTTGGCTTCTTTCAGGCGTTTAAGATACACCTCGCCCGTTTCGGCCTTTCTTCCTCTGCCCTCCTTTTTCTTGTCCATCTTGACCGATGGGCATTCATCCTTGCCCAGGATCTTCTCCAGATTCCTCTGGGTCTCTTCGAGTTGGGCCCTCACTTTGCCTTCTAGTCCCGAAAAACCGCTTCCTTTTCTAGGGGTTGATGTCCCCGTCGTTGGTGACGGGGACATCGCTTCGTCCTCGCTATCGGATATCATTGTGACGTCGTCCTCCGCTTGTTCCCAGGATGGCGTTGCGCCTCCTTCTTTTCTGCCCTGTCTGCTCTGTGATCTTGACCTGGATCCCGATCCGAGCTCCTCTCCATCGGTGTTCCTCACGGATTGTTGACTACCCGATCCTCCCGTCCCGCCGCTTCTGGCCCGCGCACTGGCGGGTCCCATCGCGGTTTTCCTCGTTGTGCGCGGTGTTTGCGACTTGTTCCCATCCATCGCTGCGATATCTTTCTCCCCCGACGAGCTCGCAGGCAACTCATCGGTTCGGTCATTTTTGTGCTCGTTGCTGGTTGACGACGAGGGGCGACCAAGCACTTTGGGATTATCCCCATCGCCCTCCCGCCGGGTCTTGGCTCCGAAACCAAGCGTTATGCTCCCCGGTGGACCTTCCATGTTCGCTGTAGTTATACTCCCATGCTGGAGTCAGTTTAGTTTCGGGGTGACAGCTCCCCTAGGCTGGTTGGCTCCCCGCCTGATGAGCCCAGCCCGCCCAAGCTCGGGAATCCCCGGGTTTGCCGTACCCGTATCAGAAGCGCCCCCCAGCTTAACCACCGAGAGCCGCCCCCAACCCCTGAGGCCACACCCTGTCTCCCCTGCCGGAGCACCGGCGTGCAATGGGTTGTGAGACAGGGTCTCCCCTCACCCTCGGCGAGACGGCATCCCTGCCCGCCTCGGGATCAGGGATCACCCACCCCGGTTCCCCAAAGAACCCCTTAGGCCGCATCCCGCTCCGCCGGAGCACCGACGTGCAATGAGCGAGACTAGGCCCATCCCCCCTTTGACTGACCCAAATCCCCCGACCCGCCGGAGCACCGACGTGCAATGGTCGAGCGATTCAGGCCTCCCCCTTGGTTTTTTATCGAGGTGTCTCCTCTAGGCCGGTGGGAAGAGTAGAAACTCTCCCCTCACGGTCCCGGCCGACCGGGCGTTTGAAGTCGGGGTCGCCTTCCCCTACCGACGCTTGAGAGCCAGGGAACAAGTTCCCTGGCGGGGGCGCCGGACCCCGTTGTACCCTCCCCGTGGGGAAGGGTACTGTGGACTCTTAGACCCCGTGCCTCCTCACCGGGCCTCCCGTCGGCCTGAGCCGAGGTACTGCCACAGTGGATCATTGGCACGAGGAGCTCTCTCACCACGACAAGGTGGTCCACAACGAGAGAGACCCCATCACACCCCCCGTGTTAAGTTGTTAACCAAATTAAAGCTCATCAGCCATTTAAAATATACGTACAAACTAACGGTTTAACATGTAACTTTTAATTTCATTTTTAAAATTAAATTTCTTAAAAATTAGAGGGTATATCAAATTTGATATTGATATTGATTGATATTGAATCTGAGAAAATTTACTTACTTATTTAAAAAAAAATTAATTTATTACAATTTTCGATTTTGATAAATAATGCACGCAGACATATCACGCCGGTTATATACAATAATTTATTTAGAAATAAAAATAAATTGTATATATGTAGTTCATTATTAATCTTAAATGGCTGCAAAATTTTTAATATGCTATATACAAAAATAGCGTTAAGAAATCTATGACATCTTGGAATTTGTGCATATTTTTTTAATTACTTAACATTGATTAATGATACACGTAATAGAAAATATGTACAAACGTTTAGTCCTTTCAGACTAAACAAGGTAATGTCTTTGTGAGAGTGTTGCTTATTTGTAACACTGTACAGCTTGATCTTGAGAACCGCCGATCATCTTCTCGAATGAGTAGATAACAAACTGCACCATAGATCTCCTTAATAACAACAAGTTCATTATTGACATTGGACGTTTCCGGATCCGCTTCCATCTTCTTCAGGGTACATTCCAGGTCGGCGTATACGATAAACGGAACTCGTTTCTTCCTGTTGTGATTTTTAAAGGCCAACCACTTGTCGTTATCGCTCGGTAACTTGATCGCGCAGTCATTCATCTCCTGACAGTCGACGGTGTGGGCTTCCAATTTCTCGCTGGAGCTGAAGTAGTGCAAACAGCTGCAAAAATAAATGCAGATATTATAAAATTTTTTTATACACAAAATATTCTATATATTATTAAAAGAACTATAGGTACTTACCGATCGCAAAAGTATTTTTTGTTCGTATTCTTGCTCAATTGCGAGCTCACGAGGCGGGATAGGTTCTTGATCCATGCAAAATGTCCCACGTTGTCGTCATGCATGTACAGCAGATTTACATGTCTATCCATCTTTCGATCAGTAACCCGTATTGGCAAGATAGCAAGTTTCTTGTTTTTTTTCTCGATGCTGTAGACGTTGATGAAGATGTTGTGATTTTCAAAATTTTCAATTTGATCCAACGTCATTGGAAACTCAATGTCCGTAAGATTTAGCACCGACGTGTAATGAGGGTACAATGATTTCCGTTCTGCATGTCTTTTGGCTGGATACACAGCAGCCGTCACTGACCATGCGAAACATGCATTGCCCAATGATCGCATGTTTATCACCGCCTTCTTCTTTTTAATTTGTTGCGGTATTTCCACAAAACACCCCGCGTGCAATGGATTATATTTGTTCACATTTACCGTTAAATTGAGTATACGTGACAACGACCATCCGCTATCACGTTCCTGGAATTCCTCCAGCTTTGCTAAAATAGGCTCGATGACGTGTCGCTTGTACCACTCACACAGATCGGACTCATGAAAGACTTCATAGTTTCTCGTTGCGATACTTTTATTCGTGCGTTTGTCATCCGCAACAAATTCACCATTAAACACTGTGTTAATTTTTACATTGTCATGTAGTTGCATGACGTTCCGCACACGATCGAGTACAATTTCTCTCGCATTTTTTAGAAATTGATGAGGTTCGATGTGTTTGGAATTTATTACTGCACCGGTCAGTATACGGCTTTCAAAAGATACGGCCTTTGAATATCTATCTGAGTATCTATCTCGCGCCATCTGAGTCCTATCTCACTCGCACTGTATCCGGCACCCACATGCACGAAACGTTGACGTACCGAGTCTTTCAAATCTTCGAGTCGCGCGATACAAGCGACAAACGACTGTTTGAGACCGATCGATGACTGATCAATCGATAATCGTGGCCGTTTAATTCGGCTTTGTTCTTCCAACAATTCGATAAACTTGTCGCATCGTTGCTCCTACGCGACAAAGTCTTCTCTCGAATTTAACAGGGTGGATTGCTCCAACAACTCTTGTTCCATGTTATTGCACGATCCTCTTGCTAACGCCATTTGTTGCACTATTTGCAAAATTTGCAGTTTTGCACGTGTTCGATAAAATTATTGCGAGACACGTACGTTCACGAAAACGCGCCATTGACTTTTGGTGGTTTGATCTGTATCAATGCATCAGCCGTACATCGGCGCTATTTGCAGTTTTGCACGTGTTTGATGAAATCGTCGCGAGACATGTTGCGACAAGTTCTTCAAAACAATAACGCTCCATTGACTTATGCAAAATTGCAAAATTTGCAGTTTTGCACGTGTTCAATAAAATCATCGCGAGACATGTCGCGACATGTTCTTCAAAACATTAACGCTCCATTGACTTATGCGAAATTGCAAAATTTGCAGTTTTGCACGTGTTCGATGAAATCATCGCAAGACACGTATGCTTTTGAAAAGAAATCATATTTGATGTCCGATGAGGTGATCTCATCACGAATGTTTTTGACAAAGATATCACATTTAACGTATATGTGGATTGTGGTGGTGGTCACCATGCAGCAGCCGTACATTGGCGCTATTTTTGCAAGATTTGCAGTTTTGGGTATGTATAAATGGTCTACGAGGATTCTAGAGCGCAGTCGAGAGTTCGATACGGTTCGAGTACGTCGCAAACAGTTTCCAGATACGATGAACACTCACGGTGCGAACTACTACGTTCCGATCCCGGATGAAGCGTGCGAAAAACAGCACAATGTGTAAGTACCGCTAATTTTCGTATATACTTGTGAAAAAAAACTTTTATAAACGTAATTGTATTTTTTACAGTTTTGATAAACTCCGCTACACGCCACGTATTTTGGGAAGATTTGCCTTGACATCGACAGCATTGGAATCAACGCGGGACCTATGTCCTCTGTGGATATACTTATTGGCGATAACCGAGGCAATCGGATAATTTTACCTCATGCAACGTGGGTGACATTCATCGAAAAACGTGCAGATATACAGCGACTCGTGCAGTCATCGGAACCATCATCGCTAACGTTTCGAGATCTGAAGCTCGTCAAAATACGTGACGCAGATATTGTAAAATTGACGTCGTGCGGCATCAGCTTGTACATGAAACCGTCAACCGTACTCTTCTTGTTCGAACTAGAACATTGCGTCAAAAATGTGTATTTTCAACAATGTCAAAATGTTCACGGCGTAAGTGAAAAATTTAAACAATTTGTAACAATTTTACGGCGAAAATGTATTATTGACAAATGTGATGCGACCAATATCTTGCGTGAAGTTTATGTTAAAAATTCGCTTATTGATTGTGAACTGTTGGCGTATGCTGCTGATACTATTGTGTATAATGCGCTACATAAAAAATAAATACATATAATATGGTTAAAAAGTTTTGATTATTTTTCCTTCTGTTTATCGTTTTCTTGTCCACCGTCAACGGTTTAGAATTATAATTCTTGATAAGAATGCGCGTGCCGCACTCGTCGCGCGAACAGGGCCGGGGGCCGAGCGCGCGAACGGGGACCGGGAGGGACCGCGCGCGAACGAGAAGACGCGCGCGACCGGGGGCCGGGAGCGAACGAAAACGCGCGAGGAAAAGAGACCGCGCGAACGAGAAGACGCGCGCGACGGGGGAAGGGAAAACATCTACGAGGGGGAGATAACGCGAGCTGGAGCGTGTGACGTCACGCGGACTGGCGCGGCCGTTGCACGCCGACTCCGCGGCGCGGCGAAATCGCGGATCCCCTCCCCCCTGCCCCGCGGCGCCCAAAAAACGCGGTCAGCCTCCCCCGCGACGCACAGTGGGGCCGATTCCCGAAAAGCTGGCCAAAACTCGAAAAATGAAGTTTTAATTTTTGGGATTTGAAGTACATAGATGTATAGAGTAATGTTCAAAGTATATGAAATGACCCTTTATAAGGGCTAATTAAGTATATATGGCAGGTATAAGCCAGTACAAAAAGGACCTTCGCACGAGTAACAGCTCGAGCGTCCGAGCTCATGTTCAAGCGTCATATTCAAAAATTCGTAGAAAATCGTAAAGTTGATCTTTTTTAATTCTACAAAATGGAGGTTTTAGGTGGAAAAATGTAGTTTATTATCGTATTTTTTAAAAATTATAACAAATAAATATAAATTAACAGTAACGCAATGTTTGAAGTGTAAAATAATGAAAATTTGTGTGCAATTGTTTCAGAAAAATAGAGAAAAGTAAAAAGTCCCACGAAGTCCCGCGATGAAACAAATTTTAAATTAAAGTTTATATTATTGTGTAACAAAATTGATAAAAATTAGCTGCTACTAGCTGCTACTTTGTTTTTAATGTACATTTGTATTTAAAACCTTCCAAATTCGCATAAACTTGTTAACGCCTATGCTTAAACCACTAACAACATAGTAAAACTAATAATTGAAAATAGAACATGACCTTTAACTATGTAAATTGAAATACAATAATTGTTTAAACAATAATTGTTTAAACAAATTACTGCAAAATAAATTTTTTATAAATCTGACAGCGGCAATAGATTCAACGGGAAAAATAATAGAATGTTAAAAAAATGTGTGTGTGTGTGTGTGTGTGTGTGTGTGTGTGTGTGCGCGCGCGCGCGCGTTAGTAGCTGTTGTGTTGAATGCAATATACAGGGTGTGAGAAAAGTCTGGAAACGGTCAAATATCTCGAAAACGGAACGTTTCTGAGAAAAATGTTTCAGACAAAAATTGTTTCGTTTCGAGGGAGCCATAAGATGGTACCATTGGTCTGATCTTGGATGTTCGTTTAAAGCTGACGTGAACGACACCTTTAATTTCTTAAATGGAAACCCCTATTTTTCAATACATATTCTTGTAGCTAATCTCGAGAGGTTTTCAAAACACTATAATAAAGTATTTTTTTGTTAAGAACTTTTGAAATTATGAGGCTTGAAAGTTCTAGTATTTTGACATAAAATACAAAATATCTTGTAAAACATTAAGTTTTCGGTAATGTTACCTTAATACTTTTATGCACAGAATAATGAGACGAATGAATTGATATGAAAAAAAGGCATAGTTTTTTTAAGAAAAATGTAATTTGCAACACGCATCTGCATGTCTTTTTTTTCATATATACCAATTCATTCGTCTCATTATTCTGTGCATAAAAGTATTAAGGTAACATTACCGAAAACTTAATGTTTTACAAGATATTTTGTATTTTATGTCAAAATACTAGAACTTTCAAGACTCATAATTTCAAAAGTTCTTAACGAAAAAATACTTTATTATAGTGTTTTGAAAAGCTCTCGAGATTAGCTACAAGAATATGCATTGAAAAATAAGGGTTTCCATTTAAGAAATTAAAGTTGTCGTTCACGTCAGCTTTAAACGAACATCTAAGATCAGACCAATGGTACCATCTTATGGCTCCCTCAAAACCAAACAATTTTTGTCTGAAACATTTTTCTCAGAAACGTTTTGTTTTCGAGATATTTGACCGTTTCCAGATTTTTCTCACACCCGATATAAATTCAAAAAGAATGTTAAACGATGTAGTCCAGACCGGGCATGGTGACCGTGGAATGTTCTAGAAAAATTCCGAAATGATCAATCAATCGAATTTTGAAGATTCAAATAGATGTCATAAAAACTTTGACTCGTGAACAGCTTTCAAATTTAAATTTAATTTGTAAATGGGGCTGTGATGGTAGTTCTAACCTTAGTATGTCATAAGCAAAAATTTAGTGATGATGATGAAAGTAAATCAGATGCTAATATTTTTTTTACTTTACTTGTTCCACTGCAACTTATATAGATTGATAAAAATACATCTAAAAAATCATTGTATGGAAAAATCCGAGACCATCATCACCACGCTTTTGTAGGCCAATAAAATTGAATTTTTGCATGAAACTACTGAGGCCACTATCAAGTAAACAGAGAATATAAAGAACAAGCGAGCAAACTTATACCTTTTAACACTGTATTAGATGGAAAAGACATCACAGTTAATTATGAACTCGCTTTGACGATGATCGATGGTAAAGTTTGCAACGCAATTACTGGCACTGCGTCTACTCAACGTTGTTATTTATGTAATGCTACTTTTAAAGATTTTAATAATATAGATTTAATTTAAAAAAAAGAAATTAATAAAAATAATTTATGTTTCGGGTTATCTACATTACATATGTGGATTCGATTCTTTGAATGTTGTTTGCATATTTCTTATAAAATTGAAATTAAAAAATGTCAAGCGCGAGGAAGTGAAGAAAGAAATTAATAGAAGATAGAAAAAAAAACAATTCAAAAAGGTTTTCGCCAACAATTAGGCCTTATTGTGGATAAACCAAAATCTGGATTTGGCAATACAAATGATGGAAATACTGCTCGACGATTTTTTGAAAATGAATCCATTTCCGCTGCTATAACGGGCGTTGACGAAGATCTTATTAAAAGATTTCATATTATTTTACAAGCTATTACAAGTGGTCATGAAATTAACATACCAGATTTCCAAGAATACACAATACAGACAGCTCGAAAATTTGTCGATTTATATCCCTGGTTCTACATGCCTACTTCTATTCACAAACTTTTAATTCACGGGTCTGAAATAATACAATCTGCTTTACTGCCAATCGGACAAATGTCTGAAGATGCACAGGAGTCTTGTAATAAATATATTAAAAGATACCGTGAAGATTTTGCACGAAAATGCAGTAGAACAAAAACGATGGAAGATCTTTTCTTGCGTTTGCTAGCGTCATCAGATCCGTATATATCAAGTTTAAGAAAATTACCACAAAAGAAATTAAAATCCTTATATCCGGAAACAGTTGAATTGCTTATTTCACCATCACTTTATGCGTTAAGTGCCGATTCTATCTCTTCTTTTTCGATATCATCAGATTCTTCAGGTTTAGATACAGATAATTCAACTGATGATGAAAACTAATTTGTATGTAAATTTTATGTAATATTAGGTACTTGTATGTAACTATTTGTATGGAAATATTAGATTAATATTTTTGTAAACACAAATTTTTTACATTCGGCTTTGTATTGTACTTCTTAATGTATATGTCACAAGTTTTTTTATAAAATAAATAAAAATTATGGATTTTAAGAATTTTGTATTCGTTATTTTGTTTCCAGATTCATTATTTGCGACTCCAAAAACCTATAAATTCCACGTTTCACATAAAAATAACGATTTATAGATATGCTTTTTAGTATTTCGTAGCCGCCATTTTGTTTTTTTAAATTTTGACTTGAAATTCGTTATCAGCGACCCCAAAAACCCCTATATACCAAGTTTCAAGTAAATATCTTAATTTTTCGAGTTTTGGCCAGCTTTTCGGGAATCGGCCCCACTGTGCGACGCCGGAAAACACGGTTATCCTCTTCCGCCCCGCGGCGCCCAAAAAACGCGGTTCCCTCCTCCCCCTTCCCGCGGGGCTCAAAAAACGCGGTTCCCCCTCTTTTTCCCCGCGGCGCTCGAAAAACGCGGTTCCCCCTTCTCCCCGCGGTCCCCCCCGCGGTTCCCCCGCCCGCGGTCCCCCCCGCCCGCGGTTACCCCGCCGGCGGTTCTCCCCCCCGCGGTCACCTCCGCCCGCGGTTCCCCCCGCTCCTCACCGCCCTCAGATCCCATGGCCCGGAATGCCCTTACCTTACCTATTAACGATGATCTTGGTTGGGCGAGAGTAGTGGTCATTTTGTATCCAGAACGTCTCGGTGCTTTATTGGAGGATAGTTCTGAAAAAGTAGAGAACGATAAACGAATTTTAGATGATACCTTGGAGAAAACTCCGAAACATGCGCTTTCCCCGTTCACCTCTAGACGAATCATGCGCGAATCCGACACGCTCCACTCGAAATCTCACGAACACGATCAGAAAAACGAACAAAGGTCAGCGACACGCTTTTTCAAATGTTCTTAAATAAATTTTTATTGATTTATAATTTAAATTTGTATAATATTCTAATAGCGACGGTGAAGAACTAATTATACCTAGAAATCGACAAAAAATGTTGGAACTTATCAAAGAAGGCATACACGGTTCTAGACTACAACTGGAAATCTATTTACTTTGTGCCGTGTGGACAGAAGTCTAGATACCGTCTAAACGCATTTATGAACAGCTCTATACAATCGATTCAATACCGATTTGTTCTTACGGGAGCCGTCGGCACCCAGGCCTAAATGCACCACTTATCTGGAAAATCACATTGGCCTCGACCTGACATCTATTTTCTTACAGGAATCCACTTATTCTAAGTAGTACCCTAAAATATTTAGAAAGTTCGTTGAGTTGCGTAGAATTCTGAGACATTAAATCTGTATTATTTACAGATTCAGCATGTGCAAAAGTGGGATCCAGTATAATTCCGACTCCGACTCAGACGAGGGAGGTATATTCCATTCTACAACGAACGAGAAGAGTTACAAAGAGGCACGAATGTCATCAAAGAAAGCACAGAGCAAGTTGGCAATAACTCTAAGCATCAATCAGGGTTTTCTGTCTATGTACGCTTCCGTGCGCGATTCTTTGCGCAACGTTATACCCGGGCAACAAGGAAAATTGATCATACGGCTAGAGGATGCTACGATATTTTCCGTGACGTCATACAAGGGGAATGCTAATCTCAGCTACGTTTGCGCTATGATGAAGAGCGTATCGCTGGATCACTGCGGTTTGACGACAAGCCCGTCGCAAACAACCCTATTGAGATGTATCAATAGCGTTAGGCCACGATATTGCGAAAGAACGATATACCGTAGCGAATCTGGTAGCAATATAACAGCGAATCCTAACGACAAGGACATGGTGACAGTCGCGGTGAGGATACAAGCGGCCCATCAGACGCACCGTATAAAGACTTTCCGAGTTGCGATAGGTATAAGCAACGTTACATTAAGACACCGAATGTGTTCTGCCGCTACTTCGTGGTTCACAGAATTGATGGATTGCCTGGATGTAGCGGATCATCCTGTCGCCGGTTATACACCGCCAGATCTTCTGACTGAGCTGCATCTGCACTTGTGGAATTGCGCGATCGACTATAGACCGCTTCACCTGCCGCTAAGGTCTGTTGTGACCCTCGGTAATTTCAGCGTGTCGAACAACATTACGGCGCAGACTACGTCTGCATTGCGTTTTATCGCGGAGAATGTCGCGCTCTTCATATCGGACAAGCTGCGCGAAAAGTCGGTGGATCTAAAACGGAATTACGTGTGCGTGATGAATTTCGGCCTGTTTGAGTTGTCGCTACGCCTGAACGAGAAGATGTACGGCGGTGTGCCGCGAGTCGATCTTCAGGCGAGCAACAATGTGTTGCACGTACGCACATGCTCAGACTCGGGTCGCGCGCTCTCATGCAACTACTGACTTACATCGCTAATGATGGCGATTTGCAACAGCCGAATAGCGTGATAAACAGCAGCAGCACCGAGAGTATTCCCACTGTGCCACCGTCTACCTCACTTTCTCATAATCCTCTTTAGGCAAAAGAAAATAAAAAGAGTAAATTCAAAACGCCGCGATTAACAGTAATTAATGTTCAATTTCGAAGTCTGTCACTTTACATAGTAATAAACAAACGTCATAAATCATATATCATATCAAATTGTATATCGCATATCCGCTGTGACGTGACAAATGTCGCGTCCCTTACCTCAGATGGGAGCTCGGCCGAGGGAGGCGTCGGAAATGGTGCTTCCGCCCGGCGCGGGCGGAGAGCGAGCGCCTAGGTTAGGAATAAACCCTTTTAGCAAACTTACAGGTGGCGAGTGCGGAGCAGAGGGCCGGGAACACGGAAAATGTAACGGCGTATGCCGCACCGAGTGACTTGCAGGTGGACAGCCGGAAGCTTTCGAGGACGGGCGGCCGACGGGCGGGTCACGCTGAGGCCCACAGCCGGAGCAACAAGAAGCCTGTCACGACACACCTAACCCTCACGATCACGCGGCCGCCGTACACGGCGGGCCCGGAAGGGGGGACGCCCCGACGAAGGGGTCCCCGTCAAGGAACGGGGCCAAAGCCGGTATACCGCCACCGGTCGACGAGCCAGGGCCCGGGCGGCCTGGCCGTCGAAAAACCGGGCGATGCGTCGCGGCCTGGACAGCCGGTCTCAGGAAGGCGGACCGACACTACCGCCGGCGGACGGAAACTGCCGCGGAGGGCGTCCCCGGAAGGCGCGACGATCGCCTAGAGGGACCGGTAGCGTGCCAGGGCGCAGCACCTGATAAGGCTATAGCCTATAGGAACATTCTATAGGAACATCGGCGCGCGGGTGCGCGCGGGCCCAGCGTGATCCCGCCAGGCCGGAGACCCGACACTGTCGTGCGAGCCACCAACCCGGTACCATCCTGCCCTGCGAGCCGATCGACGAGCTGCCGGAACGAGCGACTTTTGTAAGGTGTCACGTCTGACGGTACACCACTGGTAGATTTTTAGCCGCACAAATTTTTTCTTTTCATCCTTGTTGTACAGCACCTGAAAACAACATTAAATTATAATACACCCTTTAATTTAACTGTCACAATAATCACTCAGCTGACACGCCCTTATGTGTTCTTAAAACAGCAAAGACAAGCCTAGAGAATATGACTGCCTAATATGGCACGCCGTTTTGCTATTTAATACTATCATAAAAATTCTACCAAATTAAATTGATACTCAAAGAAAAGAAATTATTTTATGTCTAGACATATTTATAATTCATCGAATTATTATTAAGCTATTACATAAATGAAAATGCAGAATTAAAATTATGTCTAGACAAAATATTAATTCTGGAATTATTTTATGTTATAACATAAAATTTTTTCGGAAATTAAAATTATGCACATAATTGTAATTGCCGATTTTGTATTATGTACATAATTTTAATTCTAGAATTTTTATTATGTACATAAATTTAATTTTATAATTTTTATGTACATAATTTTAATTCTTGAATTTCCATTATGTACATAATTTTAATTCTTGAATTTCTATTATGTACATAATTTTAATTCTTGAATTTTTATTATGTACATAAATTTAATTTTATAATTTTTATGTACATAATTTTAATTCTTGAATTTCCATTATGTACATAATTTTAATTCTTGAATTTCTATTATGTACATAATTTTAATTCTTGAATTTCTCTTATGTACATAATTTTAATTCTTGAATTTCAATTATGTACATAATTTTAATTCTTGAATTTCTATTATGTACATAATTTTAATTCTTGAATTTCCATTATGTACATAATTTTAATTCTTGAATTTCCATTATGTACATAATTTTAATTCTTGAATTTTTATTATGTACATAATTTTAATTCTTGAATTTCTATTATGTACATAATTTTAATTCCCGAATTTTTATGCACATAATTTTAATTCTTGAATTTTTATGTACATAATTTTAATTATTGAATTTCTATTATGTACATAATTTTAATTCTTGAATTTTAATTATGTACATAATTTTAATTCTTAAATTTTTATGTAGATACATAATTTTAATTATTGAATTTTTATTATGTACATAATGGAAATTCAAGAATTAAAATTACGTACATATTAAAAATTCAAGAATTAAAATTATGTACATAATAAAAATTCAGGAATTAAAATTATGTACATAATAGAAATTCAAGAATTAAAATTATGTACATAATAAAAATTTAAGAATTAAAATTATGTACATAATAAAAATTCAAGAATTAAAATTATGTACATAATGGAAATTCTCAATAAATATTATGTTTTAACATAATAAAAATTTCTTTCAATTTAAAATTTTATATGAAATCTAGGATTGAAATGATAGTAGCACGTAATTCTAATTTTTAATTTTTATTATGTCATAGCATAATTTTTATTCACTGAAATTCTATTAACCATGACATAATTTTAATTCGTGAATTTATGGCACGCCGTTTTGCAATTTATTAATAGGATTTTGTAATCTAAAATAAAAATTCAGTAATTGATTTAAATTGAAGTAGATAGTTTTTTGGAACCATTTTTATTATGTCATAACATAATAAAAATGAATTAAAATTATGTATTCACGTAAAATTAATTCAAAATAAAAATTTTATGAATAAATAGCAAAACGGCGTGCCATACATAGAGTGAGGTACAGTTTATATGTTGAATTATTTTTATGTCAAGACATAATTTTAATTCATTTTTATTATGTCATGAGATAATATTAATGTATTTTTATTATGTTGTAACATAATAATAATTGCAGAAATATAAATTATGTAAGCTATCATAGTAATTCAGTAAATTAAAATTATGCTACAACATAATAAAAATTCACGAATTAAAATTATGTCATGGTTAATAGAATTTCAGTGAATAAAAATTATGCTATGACATAATAAAAATTAAAAATTAGAATTACGTGCTATCATTTCAATCCTAGATTTCATATAAAATTTTAAATTGAAAGAAATTTTTATTATGTTAAAACATAATATTTATTGAGAATTTCCATTATGTACATAATTTTAATTCTTGAATTTTTATTATGTACATAATTTTAATTCTTAAATTTTTATTATGTACATAATTTTAATTCTTGAATTTCCATTATGTACATAATTTTAATTCCTGAATTTTTATTATGTACATAATTTTAATTCTTGAATTTTTAATATGTACATAATTTTAATTCTTGAATTTCCATTATGTACATAATAAAAATTCAATAATTAAAATTATGTCTCTACATAAAAATTTAAGAATTAAAATTATGTACATAATTAAAATTCAAGAATTAAAATTATGTACATAATAGAAATTCAATAATTAAAATTATGTACATAAAAATTCAAGAATTAAAATTATGTGCATAAAAATTCGGGAATTAAAATTATGTACATAATAGAAATTCAAGAATTAAAATTATGTACATAATTGAAATTCAAGAATTAAAATTATGTACATAATGGAAATTCAAGAATTAAAATTATGTACATAATGGAAATTCAAGAATTAAAATTATGTACATAATAGAAATTTAAGAATTAAAATTATGTACATAATTGAAATTCAAGAATTAAAATTATGTACATAAGAGAAATTCAAGAATTAAAATTATGTACATAATAGAAATTCAAGAATTAAAATTATGTACATAATGGAAATTCAAGAATTAAAATTATGTACATAAAAATTATAAAATTAAATTTATGTACATAATAAAAATTCAAGAATTAAAATTATGTACATAATAGAAATTCAAGAATTAAAATTATGTACATAATGGAAATTCAAGAATTAAAATTATGTACATAAAAATTATAAAATTAAATTTATGTACATAATAAAAATTCTAGAATTAAAATTATGTACATAATACAAAATCGGCAATTACAATTATGTGCATAATTTTAATTTTCGAAAAAATTTTATGTTATAACATAAAATAATTCCAGAATTAATATTTTGTCTAGACATAATTTTAATTCTGCATTTTCATTTATGTAATAGCTAAATAATAATGCGATGAATTATAAATATGTCTAGACATAAAATAATTTCTTTTCTTTGAGTATCAATTTAATTTGGTAGAATTTTTATGATAGTATTAAATAGCAAAACAGCGTGCCATATGAATTTTTATTATGTTGTAGCATAATTTTAATTTACTGAATTACTATGATAGCTTACATAATTTATATTTCTGCAATTATTATTATGTTACAACATAATAAAAATACATTAATATTATCTCATGACATAATAAAAATGAATTAAAATTATGTCTTGACATAAAAATAATTCGACATATAAACTGTACCTCACTCTATATATGGCACGCCGTTTTGCTATTTATTCATAAAATTTTTATTTTGAATTAATTTTACGTGAATACATAATTTTAATTCATTTTTATTATGTTATGACATAATAAAAATGGTTCCGAAAAACTATCTACTTCAATTTAAATCAATTACTGAATTTTTATTTTAGATTACAAAATCCTATTAATAAATAGCAAAACGGCGTGCCATAGCCTAAAGACTCATTTTCAAGCTTAAGCCCTATTTTCATAAATCACACTATGAACTTTGGACAATTACTTATTAAAATTCCCCAGAGTCAATAAAATTAACTGCTCATTGCTATTCATTGATTATACAAACCTTATAAGATTCATTATGCAATATAAGCTCAGTTTGACCGGGATCTAACGGAAAGAAACGCCATGTTCTATAAGAATGTACCAAAAAAATCGAAATAAAATATAAATCAATTAATTAATGGCAAACCAATTGTAAGAATATAACCTCTTATGTCTAAAGAACATTATCACACTAAAATGACAATTATTTTATTTACATTTTTCAAACATGATTGTTATAAACAATTAATTTACGTTATTAACAAACCTAACTAATACCACCATCGGAACCATTATTAAAGGTCCAACAACTTTCGTTAATAAACCATTTTCATATTTTTCAAAACAAACTAATTAACAATAAAAATCATTGTAAAATTATTATTAAAATTAATTAATAAAATCACTGTAGATACTTAGCAGAGCACGACAGGTAATCCTACAAAAATTCTCACTTCATATCTTTTTTTTTATTTCAAGATATAATTAAAAATTATGGAAGTCCATAAAATACAAAAGTTTTAAGCACCCTAAAATATAGTCCTCAATTACTTAAATACAACAAAAGAAACCCCATCTCTCTATTCCTTACCGTTTACGAGTTATAAATTATTAAAGTTTCATGTCCGCCATCTTGAATTTCCTACCATTTAAACTTAGGAAGACCAAATTACTTTTACATTAATATTTGACCCTTTTAAACATTTTAAGATTAACAAATTTCATTTTTGAACGAAATATTTGACACCTAATTATTATGATAATTAATGAAATCCGCCATGTTTCTAAACACTAATTTTTACAAAATAAAAAAAGTAGTGTGATCCAGAGACTAGACCTATCACTTTTTATGTATTTTGAAGTGTTAAGTTTAGATCCATCATCAGATTAATCTCATCACATACAGTTTTTGAATAAATTACCAAAATACTGTTTTTTTTAAATTTTATATAGCTTTTATTAATGAAATAACAGAATTTTATCTTATATAAAAGTTGTTATATACTATCTGGAGTATAAGTTAAAAATATTTATTGTCATGGTTAATAATTTATTTATAATTGTTTATAAGAGTAAGTTGCAAAAATCAATGATTATGTAGGAAATGTTTTTCTATCAAATGATTCTAATAATTATTCTTTATACGCGCCTTTATTGTTTTTATTACCGACTATTCGTTTTCTATTTTATTTTAATTTTATTTGGAATCTATATGGCTATCTTCGTCTTACTCTCTATAAGGTTGGTATTAAACTATCCTTGTTTCTCGTACTGAAGTCATTCGCTAATAACGAATATTTAACTTTCAATCTTGTTTATTAATTTATTTAGTACAGTTAGAAAATCGGGATTAGCGCTATTAGTGTTTAGAAACATGGCGGATTTCATTAATTATCATAATAATTAGGTGTCAAATATTTCGTTCAAAAATGAAATTTGTTAATCTTAAAATGTTTAAAAGGGTCAAATATTAATGTAAAAGTAATTTGGTCTTCTTAAGTTTAATTGGTAGGAAATTCAAGATGGCGGACATGAAACTTTAATAATTTATAACTCGTAAACGGTAAGGAATAGAGAGATGGGGTTTCTTTTGTTGTATTTAAGTAATTGAGGACTATATTTTAGGGTGTTTAAAACTTTTGTATTTTATGGACTTCCATAATTTTTAATTATATCTTGAAATAAAAAAAAGATATGAAGTGAGAATTTTTGTAGGATTACCTGTCGTGCTCTGCTAAGTATCTTCAGTGATTTTATTAATTAATTTTAATAATAATTTTACAATGATTTTTATTGTTAATTAGTTTGTTTTGAAAAATATGAAAATGGTTTATTAACGAAAGTTGTTGGACCTTTAATAATGGTTCCGATGGTGGTATTAGTTAGGTTTGTTAATAACGTAAATTAATTGTTTATAACAATCATGTTTGGAAAATGTAAATAAAATAATTGTCATTTTAGTGTGATAATGTTCTTTAGACATAAGAGGTTATATTCTTACAATTGGTTTGCCATTAATTAATTGATTTATATTTTATTTCGATTTTCTTGGTACATTCTTATAGAACATGGCGTTTCTTTCCATTAGATCCCGGTCAAACTGAGCTTATATTGCATAATAAATCTTATAAGATTTGTATAATCAATGAATAGCAATGAGCAGTTAATTTTATTGACTCTGGGGAATTTTAATAAGTAATTGTCCAAAGTTCATAGTGTGATTTATGAAAATAGGGCTTAAGCTTGAAAATGAGCCTTTAGGCAGTCATATTCTTTAGGCTTGTCTTTGCTGTTTTAAGAACACATAAGGGCGTGTCAGCTGAGTGATTATTGTGACAGTTAAATTAAAGGGTGTATTATAATTTAATGTTGTTTTCAGGTGCTGTGCAACAAGGATGAAAAGAAAAAATTTGTGCGGCTAAAAATCTACCAGTGGTGTACCGTCAGACGTGACAGGGGCCGAGGCCGGCGCCGGCTCCAACGGTCCTTCAGGTGAAGGGGTGGGTGCCCCGTCTTCCCCCTTCTTTCTTTTCCCCGTCTGGGGAGTCGCCGCCACCGAGCCCGACGTCAGGGGCTCACCGCCGGGAGTGACCGTTCCAGGAATGGGGAGCTCGGGCGTCGTGGCGGGGGCCGTCGCCCCTCCGTCCCCCGAGGCCCCCTCCCATTCCGCCGTTGCTGCTGAACTCCTCGATGTCCCCGGTATCGCCGCCGCCTTGAGTAGGTGGAGAGCCCTCCCACTCTTCTTTTGTCCACCGCTCCATGAAGGTGGACAATTGGCGGAGCATCGTCCTCTGGAGGTATTTTTCGAACTCCCCCCGCGTCCCAGGCAGCCACGCCGGGGAAGGAGTCAACGCCGTCCCCTCCCGGGCGGCCCCTACTTCCCCTCGATGGGGGGAGCCGGGACCACCAATAGATGGGCCTTTTTCGGCAGGCGGAGGATCGAGGTCCCGCAGGTCACGAAGCTCAGAGAATTTCTTCTCCAAGTCCGCGATTCTCCGGTCCCTCTCTCGCACCTGCCTCTCCAGGGCCTCCACCTTGCGGCGGAGGGCATCCGTATCCCGGCCCGACCCGGCCGCGGGACCACCAGACGCCCTCGCCGACAGCACCCTGGCTCCCGCTTTACCCACAAGGGCCGCCATGCGTAGGTCCCTCTTTGACGTGCCAGATAAATGCTGGCACGCATACGCGAGATGGTCCACTCTCTCGGCATGTTCCGCAATCTTCTGCGCGATAAACGAAGACTCCTTCTCCGCCATCTGCGCTTCCAATTCCGTTTTGAGCGGCAGGTACCGGGCCGGCGGGGCGGCACCGGTCGCGGACGTCGGGACCTCCTCCCAACGCGTGGAACCTGTCCCGCCGACTAGCTCATCCGCCAGGCGGGATCTCTCCTCGGCCAGTCCTTTCTGGGCTTTCAAGTTGCGGACGGAGGCCCGCAACTTTTTAACCTCCATTTTTCTGGCCCTTGCAACGGGGTCTTTCGGGTTCCGGCCCCGCGTCTCCACCCGCACCGGCGTCCGCGAAGGGGGAGTCCGGAAGCTCCGGTTCCCCTTATCGCCGCTTCCGCCGGAGGAGGAGGAGACGGAAACCGTCTCCCGCTCGTCGTCGTCCCTAGCCCCGGTTGAGGTGCGGGACGAAGAGTCCGCGTCCGCGCCCCCGGGGCCTCCCCCCTACGGCTCAGAGGCCCGTATGGCCTCCGTCTGAGGTTCTTCCCCCCCGTCGCCCCGTCGACGTCCGTCGTCGCCGTCGTGGTCGTGGTCGTCGCAGACGCACGTTCCCCCGGAGCCCCTGCGGTGCAGGCTCCGGGTAGCCCATCGTTGGATGAAGACAAGAGGCTAGCTGGGACGATACCAGCCTCAAGCCTGCCGCTGAAGTTCCGAGTTTCCTGCGGCGGTACGCTCTTATTGGTGGGTGTACCTTTCATTAATGTATAAGTTTTGAGGGGGCTGCCCTCGACTATCCGGAAACTCCGGCCGCCGGGCCCAGACCCGGGAATACGTCCCGGCGCACAGTGGGTCCAAATTGATTTTAGCCGGCCAAAAATGAAAAAAAATAAAAAATAAAATTTTAAGGAAATATGTTTTTTTTGTTTCCTAATAAACTTTAACGCAAAAATAAAAGTTTTAATAAAATATGCTATTGTTTGAGAAGAAAATTCATGATCGAACTAACAATAAGTGTATTGCATAGCTCGCTTAAGCAATTCAAACAAGTAATCCCAATATATAGCGATTATTTAAAGTTATTGTTAAAGTGACTAATAAAACATTTTTTCTTATAATTTATCAACATGTGAGCGTCTAAAAAACCACTGATATCATTCTTAAATTAATTTAGATTAATTTAGTTTTTAAATTTCTACAACCACTTTATATAATTCAAAATAGACCACGTTGTAGACCATATCATGTTGTAGAAAAAAACTTCCATCGACTTCCACGATGGGGCTTTTCTTACATAAGGTGTATACTCAGAAGAACTGATATACAATACGAGAACACGCGATTCCCAGCGATTCTCAAGATACAACAGATTCTGTATACACTAGATGCGTACCGCAGGGGGCGACGAAAACGCTATCTAGGCGACACAATTCTACACTTTTTGGGTCTTTTCGTCGCCCCCCTGCGGTACGCATCTAGCGTATTGCTACGCGTGGCGCAAATGCCAGACGTTTACGGCTGCCTGGTATCTGTCCATAAGACGCCACGCATAGTAACATGCACAGAAAATCTATTGCATACTACTGCATATAGTCTTTAAAATATATTAAACAATTTAAATTATAATATTGTAGAAGAGATTAAAAGGAAAAAAAGATAAAATAAAGCCGAAAACAGGTTGATTAAAATAGATATATATACACACACACACGCGCACACACACACACACACACACACACACACACACACACACACACATTTATATTTATATATTTATATTATATATTTTTTTGCTAAAACTATAGAGATGGGCCAGTTATCTCTGTTATAATATTATAGCGGAGACAAAAGATCGACAGAATTACATTGCTATCGCTCGCGCTCCTCGTAACTTTATCTTTTAATGCGCGTCAATTGTTTCGTCCGTCTTTGTTTTCGACTGACAATCGATTTCCTTTTGCGCAGGTAGTTGGGTCATCGCTCATCTCGAAATCCGAGTGCCGAATAACATAATCGTTACATATTAACTCGATACGTTTTGGATTCCTACAGTACGAAGAAAACATGGTTTCTCTTACGCGACTTCAAGTATATGAAGCAATGGAGAATGTCGATCTGTCTTCTCGTGTCAAATTTCTTGAAGATTTCATTTTGAATAAATTAGGTCTTTCGAAATGTTTGCTTTCTACTGATTGTGAGGATTTAAATAATTTTATTCATCTCTTTCTTAATAAGATTATGCAAAGAAAATCAAAATTCAGAAAAAATTCGCATGAATTCATCAAAAAATACAAGTCATGGCTAGACAAAGAATTAGTCATTCCAAATTCATTACTTTCTGTTAATAAGAATAAAGTTAGGGAATCTATTTCCTCTGATAAGCGTGGACGTCCAAAAGTTCCATTCAAAGATGCAAGTAAAAGAACGAAAAGACGAAAATGTTCGAAATTGTTAGCATCTCATTCTTTCGAAGAAATCACATCGACTGTAACTATGGGTTTACATAAGATGGGTAAAAGAAAGATTGCTGGTTGTATTGCTGATACTGTATCATCTGCCTCTGTTAAAAAAAAAACCTGAAAAATGTCAATATTCGGAAGATCAGGCATTATCATTATTAATAGAAGGGAAACTAACGAAATCCCAATATAATTTAATCCGTTCGCAGGCAAAAGAGATGGGAAGTGATTTGTATCCCAGTTATAAACAAATATTTGAGGCAAAGAAGCGATGCTATCCTGACGGAATAAAAGTTACTGATACTTCTGCAGAAGTTCCTTTGCAGTCTTTTCTGAATCATACAACTTTTTGTTTACTTAAAGCATATGAGCCAGTTTTAATATCATCGGGTATATCGGTACAAAAACTCGAATTAATTGTGAAATGGGGCTTTGATGGTTCATCTGGACAATCTCAATATAAGCAAAACGCTTCTTCTGGTTTGGAAGTTTCAGATCACAATCTTTTCGCTACATGGCTCGTTCCATTGCAGCTCAGATATGCATCTCTAAATGGAAAAATGTCTGTATTGTGGAGCAATCCTCGTCCATCTTCAGTGAGATATTGTAGGCCTTTGCGTTTTCAGTTTCTGAAAGAAACTGCGGCCGTTATAAAAAGTGAAGAAGAGTACGTGACTTCACAGATAACCCAGTTATTTCCGCTAAAATTGAGAGAACCATGCAAAATCGTGATAGATTTCAAAATGGTATTAACAATGGCAGACGGAAAGGTGTGGAATGCGTTGAATGACACTTCCAGTATGAAATGTTACATTTGTAAAGCAACACCTAAAGATCTGAAACAGTTTAACCTAACTAATCGTCACATAGATGAATCTGCTCTGTCATTTGGTATTTCTCCACTTCATTGTTTGATAAGATGTTTCGAGTGTCTCATTCATATTGCATACAGACTCACATTTAAAAAATGGCGAATTACAGGTGCCGACAAATTAGAATTTGAGAAACAAAAAAAATTCATTCAACATCAGCTCCGACAGCAATTGGGATTAATCGTAGATCTTCCAAAACAAGGTAGTGGAAACACGAATGACGGCAATACTGCCCGTAGATTCTTTGAAAATCCAACAATGTCCAGTGAAATTACCGGAATTGATAATGGCCTTATCATTCGGTTTTCTACTTTATTGAAAGCCATTTCTTGCGGTTTTGAGATCGATTCCATTAAATTCGGCGAATATTGTAAGGAAACTGCAGACCTGTACAGGAAGGTTTATGATTGGTACCCAATGCCCCCAACTGTACATAAATTATTAGATCATGGCGAGATGATTGTATCGACAGCCATTCTTCCACTTGGACTCTTATCTGAAGAAGCTCAAGAAGCAAGAAATAAGGATTGTCGATACTTCAGAGAGCACCACACGAGAAAATGTTCGCGAATAGCAACAAATGAGGATTTATTTAAAAGATTGCTTGTTTCGTCTGATCCTTACATTACATCTCTTAGACGAATTCGTCCCAAAAAAAGTGGCGCTATTTCTGCAGACGTTTTAAACCTACTGAAACAACCTGATATCATTAAGGAAAATGAGTCTGATAGTGATGATAACGATAATAATGATGAAAACTAACAAGGGGAAGCTCAGGTGACTCACCCTGGGATTTCGATGCCAATTTTTTTAGTTATTCTGGAGGTGAAAAAAAGAGATACGTGTCCCGGCGTTTGATTGAATAGGCCTTAGTTTCGGAGTAATAAATTTGTAAAAATTGAAAATTTTTTATATTTATTTTGATGATACTGATATAGTATGCAAATTTTCGAAGTAGAAATTTTATTATCACATTATAAACATTAATGTAAAATTAATTTTAAGGGACTTTTAATTCAAGTAGTAATATTTGAAATAATAAATAAGTAATAATAATATAAGTTATTTGTAATGGGTAACATATAAAGGTAACGTATTCGAATTTTCAATCGTTTAAATTTAAAATTTTATTGGAAATAATATTAACAGTATTTTAAATTTCTAGTTTTTAAAATAATTAGTAGTAGGGGAAGAAGAATAAACAAACATCAAAATGTAAATGTAAATTTTTTTATTACAAAATTCAATTATTTTGATGAGGAACAATTACTTGGATGATAAACATCATAAAAACATTTAAAACGTATAAATTTTTTATAGTTTGCACAACGAATAAATGAAGGAGTACCACATACACATTTATTTTTCCGTATGTCCGGGGGGAAACATATTTCGTTGACGTTTCTAAACACATTTCTTTGAGGAATTAATTTCGATGCAAACCAAGCGTACTCGATCATATCTGTAAAAGCTCCCGCTGATAATTGCGAATGAATTAAAGAATGAATCTTTATTGCGTCTTCTCGCGAAGACAGCTGTCGGTTTTGTTGTAAAACTTCAGCAGAATTTTGCATTCTTCGGATGAAGTTTTTCACTTGACGAAAAAAGTACACGTCGCATGGTTGGCAGTACGGCGTGCAATGAGGTGGAATAATTTCCACTGTTGAACTACAATTTCCGTCGTCGTCGGTAAAAACACTATTAAAGTGTGCTGGATCAGTTTGCCCTCCCCACGAGTCCAAGATGAGCAGGAATTTGTTGTCGTTGCAATATGGTTTGATAATGTTTCCGACGAATTGGCTAAAGTGATCTTTTGTTAATTTACCTGATTTCGAGGCGGTGATGTATACATTGCCATAGCATTCCGATAACTTGTCAATTGCAGCCGAGACACGAGGACCAAACACCCCTTTCGGCTCTTGCATGCACAGGAACACTTTTGGTAGCAGTTTTCCCGAGGCAGTTATCGCATACTGTGCCGTATAACTGTGGGTGATTTTGTTGAAGTCTCCGAGAAAAACTTCAGTACTTTTTTCGCCTTTGGTAGATAAAATTCTTCGCACATCGATTCGATACTCACAGCCGGTTTGGTCGGTGTTGATTACATAATCTCTGTTGAATTTTAAAATTTGCCTAGCTATGCGCTTTTGAAATTTCTCTGCTTCTTTTAATATATTTGGGATATCCAAAGCATTTTTTGATTTAATATATCGCGTAACTTTCCTTTGCCGAATTTCATAGGTCTGTTTGAATCTAACTGCCCATGAGTAAGATGCTTGAAAATTTAGGCTTTCAAATTGTACCGCTGCTTGGGAAGCCCATTGTTGTAGCATCCGCGTTGTCACTGGTTTCTTCTGTTTTCTAGCTTCGCGAAAACGATCAATGGTCCATTTGTTAATAGCCTCGTACTTTTCTTTAACGCCACCACCTTGCTCGATTTCTGCACGCCATCGTTTCAAATCACTTTTACGTTGAAGAGCGCTTCCTCCACGTTTATGAATTGTTTGTATACTCCATTTGGGGTGTTCTCTTACCATGTTCAGAATTTTTATTTTTGTTTCCAATGGTATGTAACCAGCAATCATACGCTTTTTGCATTGCGGCTCGTACTCTATCTCGGATTCTGATTGTGAAGGAATGGACATACTGGACCAATACGTGCTGGAATCCGCTTTCTCCGGTGATGAATCAATCTGCGGGCCTTCTTCTTTTTCAAGTTCTATCAAAATTTCTTCCTCTGGCAAAAAAAGGATATGGTCGTCGTAGAAGTTAAAATCTTTGAGAACCTCGATAATGGCTTTGGCCATTTTTTCTCCCAGAAGTTTTGCTTTCATACTTGTCACAACTTCACTTGGAGATCCTTCGGCGATTTTTAAAGACTCTAACATTTCACAACAAACTTTTAAACCGTCTGTAATGTCTTGTTTAATATAAGACGCCATAAACGGAAGGTCTTCTTGTCCAATATCAGGGTCGATTGTCGCTCCACTTGTTGATGGTTGAAAAATGATATTTTCATTTTCTGCCATTGTTACAACTTTTCACGTTTTCGATTAACAATAAGAAATATCTGCACATGTAGCTGCGGCTGTTTACAAGAGCAGACTGGCTAGGACAGACGCTAATAGTTCTTCCCCCACAACTTATTGTTAACCGTAAAGGCCATCGCACACAAAATCCATAGCTTTGCATAAGCGTAGCATAAAACCGCTAAACCAATGAGCATCCAGCATAAAGTCGCCATATTAATTTACATAAAATCATTGGTCCAGCGGTCCTATGCTACGCTTATGCGATCTATGCAATTTTGTGTACGATGGCCTTAACTCCTTAAATGTTTTCATTATTCCCCTACCTAAAGGCCGGTTTACACACGCAATGATTAGTGGCACCAATCCACGCCAGTCGACTAACGCCAGTAAAAATGCAAGTTTAAACACTTGATACAAACTGATGCTAGTAATGTGGCGTTTACTGGCGGTTATTGGCCAAAGCATATAACCTCAAAATTTAAGGTTAGGTTAGGTTATATGCTTGCTGTCATTTACTGTGTGTTTAATAAATGTTAAATATTTTCCATATTATACGCCAACTACTGTGTAAATACTTGTGAGTTTGCTAGTCGGTTTCTGGCGCCAATGAATGCCAGTCAGTTGGCGCCACTAATCATTGCGTGTGTAAATCGGCAAGGACGTCATAGACAAGGCCTCACGATGACAAAATATGAAGGAATTTCGGTTTTATAACTACATACCTGCAAGGGGATAAAAACTCTCGTTCATTTACCATTTCGTATCCGCTTCTTTTACTGGTTTTAAATTTAAACGATTGAAAATTCAAATATATTACCTTTATATGTTACCCATTACAAATAACTTATATTATTAGATATAACTTATTTATTATTTCAAATATTATTACTTGAATTAAAAGTCCCTTAAAATTAATTTTACATTAATGTTTATAATGTGATAATAAAATTTCTACTTTGAAAATTTACTATATCAGTATAATTTACTATATCAGTATCATCAAAATAAATAAATAAAAATTTTCAATTTTTACAAATTTATTACTCCGAAACTAAAGCCTATTTAATCAAACGCCGGGACACGTATCTCTTTTTTTTACTTCCAGAATAACCAAAAAAATTGGCATCGAAATTCCAGGTAAATAAAAAAAATTTTCAATTTTCACAAATTACTCCGAAACTAAGGCCTATTCAATCAAACGCCGGGACACGTATCTCATTTTTTTACCTCCAGAATAACCAAAAAAATTGGCATCGAAATCCCAGGGTGAGTCACCTGAGCTTCCCCTTGTAAGTTATAATGGATGGGACAAAACTGTAAAAATATTTATAATAAAAAGAGAAATCAACAAAAAAATGAAAAATGGGGCTGCATTCTTTCTACGTCCTTGTCGTTAGTCCTGAATAATGCTAAAAAAAAGAAAAATTATTTTCAATAACGTCATATTTCATTCTCATTCATATTGTATATTTTACATATTTTATCATAAAAATATTAAATAATACAAAGTGAAATGTGACTAAACACTTCTGCAAATATATGTAAGATATCTTATCATAAATTTTATTATAAAATATAAACATTCTAGGAAGTTCAGATTTTTGGCCGGCTAAAAACGATTTGGACCCACTGTGCGGCGGCCCCGACGGTCCCACCCGCCAGACCCCGACCCAGGAATACGTCCTGGCGGCTCCGACGGGCGTCTCGTCCACACACACGCCATTCATTCCAGGCCGCTTTCGCCGGGACCGATCCCGGAGTACGTCCGAGCGGCCCCCGCGGAGGCGACCCCTCATCCATTCGGACGACACAAGGGAGGGCGGAAGGAGGGGTCCCGACCGAAGGCCCCGCTCCCGCCCGGGACGTCACACACATAACGAAAAACGGGCTTGCGCCCACCACCGGCCGTCGGACTCAGACCCGGAAATATGTTCCGGCGGCTCCGAACGGTCCCGCCCGTCAGGCCCCAACCCCGGAATAAGTCCGGGTGGCCCTGACGGTCGTCCGTCCTTACCTCGGGCGCGTGGGAACGTCCAGCCGCGCCCGCCCGCGCCGCCCCGGCGCGAGAACGTCGAGCCCGGGAGGCCTCCGATGCGGGTAGTCTCCGCGCCCGTTGGACTCCCCGAGGGGAGCCAACAGGACGGAGCCCCGCCAAACTCCGTCGATTCCAACTCGCCCCAAGGCGAGTCGGTGTCGATCGCGACAGCAAGCTGCCCCCGATGCGACAACCCAAAGAGAATCGGCGAAGGGCGGAGGAGGCCCCCGCCACGACGACCCGTCCGCAGGCGGCGCCGACCCACGCGCGCCGTCGCCCCCCGCCCCTACTCCGGCCGCGCCGGGACCGCTGAAGGATGTAAATGATTCCTGGGACCGCTCCAACGGAGCACCTCCGCCCTCCACGGGGCCTACGCCTGGGGACACGCCTGTCCCGTGCCTACGCGGCTATAAATGGCGCCCCCTGGCAGGTTTCCTCTCTAGGGTTCGCTCTCCCCGGGTGAGGGTGGCTTTTAAGGCAGCCACAGTCGCCCGTGACAAAGGCCGGATCGGGTCCACGCATTTGCGACTCCCCTTTCACCAATGATGGAGTCACGCGCCCTACGGCTTATTGCCCGGCTCGGGGTCCTCGGGGTAGCCAGGGCCCCGTCTGCGTGGAAGAAGGGAGGCGCCCACGCCCGTCCCAACCGCCCTCCGCAGCCCCTAAGTTGCTCGGGTATATTGGGTTCGCAAACGCTCGTACCGCTGGGGTTGAGGGATTGCTCCCTCGCTTCCAACGGCCCCTGAGGAAAGGAAAGGAGAAACTTTTTTTTTGTTTCCGTAGGAAGAGGTAAAATGCCTCGCGCATTATCCTGACAGCCGGCCGTCAGGGTATGTGGGGCTTGCACCCACTAAACATCCTCTCCCTTAAACATGCAACACAAAGGACCACAGTCACGCCACGCGGATCACACGAGGTACTACGACACGCGACGAGACGGTCCGTGCACAAGGCCCGGATGCGCGTAAACGATTACACACAAGGGACACACGGAGGTCGACGTCTGAGGACGCTTCGTGTCCGGATCGAAAACAGCCTCTAGTCCAAAAGCAAGACGTACGTCTGGCTGTTCGACCACCTCGGAGATACCTCCGTGACGTCGCGTCGTGGGAGGCATCTCTTCATTGGCTGCGAGACGGTTTGTCCGGAAAGTCCGCGTCTCCATCCGCAAAAGCGTACGGACATGTACACACGAGAACTAAGACAGGAACCCCTCTGTCCGGAGAGGGGCTCCACATAGAAGAATGGATAAATAAATAATAATTTATCATTTATTGCTAACAATAAGGACGGATCGGTCGGTCCGCCGAGAACGGCGGACCTGTCGATCCGTTGAGGAGCCCGCGCCCCTCCCCCCCGCCAACCCCCACGCAAGGGCATAAGAGGGGGGGAGAGGCACGGGAAGAGTAAAAACAGGAGACTCCTCTATCCGGGAAGGAGCTCCGTACAGAAACCGCGAACACAAATCCGCAACCAACGATAAAAGCAGGCCCTTTGCAGCCCGCTGGGAGAAAACCCCCGTCCCCCCCCGCGCCCCCAAGGGGAGCAAGAGGGGGGAAAAGGCACGGGAAGATAGAAGTAGAGGGGGAGCCCGTCCACCGCCGGAAGACGAGAAAGCCTCCAGAGGGGGACGGCCGACCGCGGACCACCGCCACAAAGGGCTGCCGCCGTCCGCCGCGTAACGGCGGAGGCGGAGCCCGAAAAGCGGCGAGCGACAGACCGCGACCGACCACCCCCCCAGAGGCCCCCCGCACGACCCGACGGAAAGCCCCCAACTTAAGTAAGAGTACCCACCACGGAGACGCCCGGCGGGCCAGGCGAACGACGGACGCCGACCGCCCCCCGAGCACCCACCCCCCCAGGGATCCGGGAGCACCGCACCAGTCGGTGCGTCGGACCCCGGGGGGGGGCAGCCCACCGCCGGCCGGCGCCCGCCGTCCGCCAGAGCCACACCGGCCAGGCCCCGCGGCGGTATGAGAGAATATAATACCGAGATAATAGGCCCCCGGGGGCATCCTCCCCGAGTCGCCGCCCCCAAGAGTGTCCTCTTCCTCCCCGACCCCCCCCCGCAACGCAGCCCTGCCCACTATGAGCCAGGAACGGTTCGACGCGGAGGCGGGAATCACCTCCGCTGCTCCCACGATGCAAGGGCACGTGCCCAACCCCGAAACCAAGCTCGCGGAGCGCACATCGATGGTTGACCAATTAGTCAAAAGACGAGGGGGGGAAGGGGAGGATTCAGACAGACGCAGAATAAGACCGAAGTCGCACGTAGACACAGACGCGGTACACGCAAAGCGAAAACTAAGAGTAAACTAAAACTAAAACTAAAACTAAGAGTAGACTAAGGGAAATAGTGCATAATTGATTGACTATGGAGCGTTGTCCCCTTCCAGGGCCTCCTGCTGACGTCTTCTCTCGTCTTCCTCCTTCTTCCGAAGGACACGTTCGGAGAACGTCGAGAAGGCAGTCTCGCGCACATCTCAGCCACGATCGCCGGCAAAACCAGATTCTGCCCAACGACAGACGTGAGCTCGCCCCGTTCCAGACTCCACTCGGGACACGTCTGAAGCGTGTGTTCCGCAGTGTCAATTTCCAAGTTGCAATATCGACAAATGGGTGTATCGTCCTTCTGGATCCTATAAAGATACGACCCAAAACACCCATGTCCCGTGAGGAACTGAGTCATACGGAAGGTGATGAAGCCGGTGCGTCGGTCCAGCCAGCTACCAAAGCTAGGAAGAATGGCTTCCCTGGTACGTCTTCCGGGTAATGTCTCATCCTGAATATGTTCCAGCCATTGTGTCCTGAGAACCAACCATTCCTCAGCTTGGAGTTCCGAGGGGGCATCCGCGTAAAAATCCCCGTTATCCTTTAGGGTCTTTAGTCGCAAATAGACGCGACGAAGACAGGCCGCGTAAAGATGGATAGGGGGAATCCTGGTAAGTAAGGTAGCAGCCGTATATGAGACCGTGCGATACGCCATCACCGTTCGAAGAGCGGCGAGACGAATCGCACGGCAGAGGACCCTTTGCTGGTTTCCCGAGGACGCCAGCTCCTCGCTCCAGATCGGGGCCGCATACAGAACGATGGAGGTAATGACGGTATAATATAGTCGTCTTTTGGCCTCAATGGGACCCCGCAAATTCGGCAGTATGCCACAAAGGGCGCGACTCACCCTGGTAACCTTATCCGCTATATACGCGAAATGAGCGCAAAAGTTAAAGCGCCTGTCGACATACACGCCCAGATATTTCATACGGGTGCCGATGTTGATCCTGCAGCCTTCCACCACGATACTGGCGTTCCGCGGGCGAGTGCCGAAGAATACGGCCTCGGACTTGGGCCAGGAAACCTTGAGGCCCAAAGATCGAATGTTGGTGAGAACACCCTCCAAACACTCCAGCGTCAGCTCACATGTCTCATCGTAGGAGTCCCCAATGGTAACCAGCAGAGTGTCATCCGCGTAACAAATGAGGTGACAGTTCTCGCAAAGGTTAGTCCTCAGGACAGCGTCAAAAGTCAAAAGCGATATTCCACAAGAGGGGGCCCAGCACCGAGCCTTGCGGGACCCCCCGACTGACGCGTCTGTAACAGCGCGAACCACTCGCGTTGGGATAACGCACCCTCCTATCAGTGAGATAATCGACAACAATGCGAGTTAGATACCCAGGAAAACGCTTCACGCGAAGGGCCCTTCTAATAGCGGAAAGCGTCACAGAGTTGAAAGCGTTCTCGATGTCTATTGAGAGCGCCATCGCGACACGCCCCGACGAGCGGGCCTTCAAAACCAAGCCCTTCATAAGGTAGAGGGCATCCGTAATTGAACGCATTTTACGGAATCCAAATTGATTGTTGGACAAGTTTGAAGCAGGATTGCGCTCCATGTGCTCGACGAGACGGTTCGCGATAATTCGCTCAAAAGTTTTCCCTATCTCGTCGAGCAAACAAATAGGCCGCGCCTTCGGGAGTTCTCCAGGAGCGTGCTCTCCTTTCGGAATGAGCACAAGATCCGAAAGCTTCCACTTGTTGGGGAAACTGCCGCGTTTGAAAAAAGAGTTGAAGCAACTCGCCAGCCTTTGGTGCATAATCGGCGGTAATCTTTTAAGTGCCGATGCCCCGAATCCATCGGGGCTCGGAGCGGTGCCGACGTTGATTTTGGCCGCGATGGCCGCCTTGACCTCCTCTCCCGTGACCGGAGCAAAGTCAGCGGCGCGATCACCATAATCGATAGGGACAAGCGGATTGCCCGGAGGGAAAAGTTTGTTCAGGACCCTCTGCAAAACATCAGGCGCCAAGGTAGCGGATAAGCCGGGGGTTAATTTGCGCAATTTGTTCAGGACTATTTTATATGGCAGTCCCCAAGGATCCTTATCTAGAGTACCGATGAGTTCCTGCCAGGCGGCGCTTTTAGCCCTGCGGATAGCGTACTTATGTTCCTGATGGGCTAAGAAATAAGAGTTCTTCTTAAACTCCTGTATCTCTGGCGAGTCTCTGGGGCGACCGCGCATTTAGACTCGTCTGGCTCTATTGGCCGCCGTCCGGAGTGAGGCAATTTCCTCACTCCACCAATACACAGGGGACGCGTGTTGGCGTGCCTTCCGGCGAGGAACAGCAGCGTTGCACGCGTTGGCGATGCACGTGTGGATCCAACGGTCCGAGGTCGTCTCGACCATATGGTCCCCGTTATCGGGCACCACCGCGCACGACCACTCAACAGCCGCCTTGTATAATTCGACGTCCATCTTAGCGAAGTTCCAACGTTTTGGACGCACGGGTCTATAAGGTCTGACCTTGTGTTCCGTTAACACAAAGGTAATGTAACGATGATGGGAGAGGGACTCGAGATTGTCCCTCACGGACCAATCGCGCACGCAACGAGTCAGACTAGGAGAAACCCACGTAAGGTCAATGATCGACTCTCCCTGACGGCTCGCGAACGTGGGTGCATTCCCAATATTCACGAGGCGAAGATCGAGTTGAGCGGTCCAGTCCTCGATTAACCGACCCTTAAAATCGGTACGGTTGGAGCCCCAAGCGACCGAGTGCGCGTTAAAATCGCCGCAAATCAAAACTCTATTGTCGACCGCCAGCGAGCACATGTGAGTAAGTTCGTCAACAAAGCCAGCGTATCCGGCATGATCGGAGTTGGGGAAAATATAACAAGACAGAATACAGGTACTCCCGTATTTAACGACAACCGAAGATCGTCCCTTCGCGACCAGAGACGCATGATAATCCGCGATACGAGGGTTCACGTAGATCGCAGCGGAGCCATCTTGACTGTGGAACCACTGCTGAGAGGCGGGCATGCGGGCCGGCTCGGAGACCACGCAGAGCGACGCCCCCAATTCCTCCGCTTGATGCATAAGCAGATCTTGTGCCTCTCTGTTTCGATTTAAATTTGTTTGTATAATCGTTGTCATCGGTTGCGATTGTCCCTTACGTTATTTCTGACCCCAATCTCCTTCTCAAAGCAGCTCGGAGATGATCCGATCCTATGTCCGGCGGACCTTCCCGCCTGCGCGCACAAAACGCAGTGGGGGTCCGAAGTACAGCCACCAATTTGGTGGTCACGAGCGCCACACTTGAAGCACGCCCCACTGCGATCCTCTGGGAACGTGCATCTATCTCTTACGTGTCCGTATCTCCAGCATCTAAAACATTGGATCGGTCTCGCCTCCAAGAGTTCTATGCGGGAAACCGACCAACCCAACTTGATTTTTCCGGACCCACTAGCCCTGATCGCCGCCGCAAGCGGGCATTTGATCCAAATAGAATTCAGACCGTTACGCATCGGTCTGACATTACCGACTCTTATATTCGCCTCATTGCAATCACCAATGATGGAGATTGCATTGGCAATCTCAGGCTTTGAAATCGAGTCGTCAAAGTTCCACAGCCTGAGTTCCCCCATGGCAGTGGGTCGATTAATGCGGGCGCCTGTGTCGGCCAGAACCTCCTTCAGTCTCTTGGTAAGATCCTCGGCTTTGGCGGCGCCACCCTCGCCCGGTATCTCAATGATGAGACCGCCATTTATTCCACGTCGGATCTTGGAATTCTCGATTCTGAGGGAGCCCAGTTCGATTTTTTCCCGAGCTTTTTTCAAGAGATCGGCGTAAGTGATCTTTGCGTCAACGCTGGTGATAGTGACCGCCGCGGATCTGGGCGGGCGACGACGGGGAGGTCCGCGGACAGTCTCCTCATTGATAGCCACGCCGGCTCGCCGAGAAGCACGGTCGCCCGAACCGACGGGGCCGCGAGGCTTCCTACGTTCATCCCTATTATTGACCTTGGTGTCCTGCGTACGTGGTGAGGGAACCGCCAGGTTTCTTCTAATTTCCTGCCTGCGGTCCGCCAGGCGGTTGATATAGTCTTCGATCATTCTTAATTGACTGTTTGCCGTCGCATTTTGCGGGGCAGCGAGTGCGCTGGTCCTACTTTGTTTGGAGGTCGCGGAAGTGGGTGAGGGCCCGCGGGGATCTCCGTCGCACGTCTCAAAGCCCGACTCTCCGGCGACATATCCGTCGTCCTCTCGATAATCAAGTCTTCCTTTTGCCCCGCGAAGAGGGGGAAGTTCCACGTTTCTAGAATTTACCGCCAAGCGGTCAGACACGTCCGGGTCTTCCATGTCCGAGGTGGACATGTCTGAATACTTTCTTCCACTGCGAGTGATCCCGCTTAAGCTCTTATTTTTAGCGGAAGTAACGCCAGGCGTTCCCGTCTCAGTGGTATCTGGCCTCTTAATTATGGTAATCTTACCCGTGAAGGGGCGAATGTCAGTAGCCGTGATCCTTTTCGGCTTTTGCGGCAGTGGCTTCTCTTGAATGGAGGCCGAATCCGTGTTAGACTGTTCACCAACCAGAAGAGATCCCGTCCTGTAGTCCGCTTTAAAACTGTAATTATCACAGTTGGATGGATCTTTACCGAAGGAGAAAATGACCGGTTCCGCAGCAGCATCCGCAGGCCGGGGACCGTCGCGAGACTCCAATTTACTCACTCTGTCGCGCAGAGCCGCGAGTTCTCTCTTTAGTTCATTGTTTTCCTCCTTCAGCCGATACTGCTCTCTTTTGCTCGTGAGTTCCTCGCGCTTGAGAAGCCTCATCTGTGCGGAGAGCTCGGCATTTCGCGTTTTAAAAATGGAGTCTCCGGACAATCGCTCCAGCCTCTCAAAGAGGATGCCGAAGATCTGAGAAATATTTAGCAGGCCTCGCTTAAGGGAACCGCTGAGCGGTCCCTGTAGGCTCTTGCTGTCGCTACGGATTTGTTCCATCTTTTCCAAGAATCCAAACGTAAGATCGGACAATTCACTCATGTTCAAACTCTTTAATTCCTCCGTCGGGACAATTTCCATGCGCGTTCTGGCGTCCAGGGAGTCCGAAGAAGGTGGTGGATCTCTATTCTTTATACGACTCGGTTTAGGTCTCTTCAAGTGTTTGAAGTAGGACCTATTAGTCGCCGGCGTAGCAGGAAAGTCCTGGGAGGACGGGGAAGCCGAAAACGCGTCAGTCCGTCTCCTCTTCCTCGTACTCGCATCAGCAGTGGTCCCGGAAGGAGACATGTCTTCATCTGAGTCGATCAAAATCGGGTCGTCATTCAGAATATTAAGGTCAGATTCCTCCGTGACCGCAGTATGTGTGGGGACAGCGAGGTTTGTCTCCTGCGTGTGTTCATTCCGTACCTCCACAGATAAACTCCGTTCCAAATGGCCAGTCTCCGGGATCTTTTCCACTAAAGATCCGGCAGATGCATCGGCAGGGTTGGCCTCCTCCGAGGCTTCTTCCTTACACTTATTTTTCCCCCTCTCTATTTTGCTTCTCCACAGTAGTAGTTTTCCCATCACCGGCGCCCGTGGCCCACGCCGGAAGTAGTGGATTGCCCGTCCATATCGGGCGTAGATTGGTATTTAGCCCATCGCTTGATTCTGAGCTTGGCATGCCAAGCCCATCGACACGGGGGTCGCTGGGACCGCACTCCCCCCGCGCCGACCCCTGGGGGTCCGAAGTCTCCTGAGACAGTAGATCTGTTTCCTTTTCCGGTGTACTATCCATGGTAGTGGTTTAATTATTTTAGGGGTATCCCTCCCCTTAGGACGATATCGGGTTCGGGTGCACCCCGCCCAAGGTGCACCCTAGGACGACTCGCGATAGCCACGCCTTGTCCAAGGGCGTGCTATGACAAGGGATGACAGTTGTCAGTCACGCGTGTGCGAGAATGAGCGCGAGGGACTGACAACGAAACAAAATGCCCGTAACAACAAGCCCCAACATCAAAAACGCCAGAAACTATAGCAGTAATGCTATACGGCAGAAGGCAATACGCATGTCGAAAACAATTTTAAAGTATCAGACATAAAAGTTCATACGACATGTGAACCGACCATAACGAGTCAGATATCTTGTTTCCACTAATATATGCCCGAATTAAGCATACGTGTGCATATGAAATCTAATTGTTAGTTTAAATGTTTGCGAGACGTCCACGGAGGCTGGGCATAATGATGCGTCCATCTATCGCAAATACATGTTTGTTCCCGTATGCAAATGTCAAGCAATTTTAATTATAATTATCCGGGCATAAAAATCTATAAAAAATGTGAAACGGCCATAAACTATTGAATTGCATACATGTAGGTTCAACTTAATGCCGGTACGCATGCGCAGCATCCGCGAGAACTGGGCATAAAGTGCGTTTGCCTATTACAAGTAAATATTGTTCTTATATACGCGTGCCATACACAATTTAAAAATATCCAGGCTTAAAGTTTAAAACAACGTGTGAACCGGTCGTAAAACTATCAAAATACCAGTTTCTAATTAATATTTGCTTATATTAAGCAATCGTGCACGTATGAGTTCAATTATTCATAGAAATAGCAGTTGGGCGATATACATGTAAACGCGCCTTAAGGTAACGAAAATCCCTAGGTGTATTAGGATGAGTTTCTCATCATATAAATTACATACGTAGGGTAAACGAAAAGCACGCGCGCGCATCGTTTTCTAACCTAACCTAATCTTATAAATGTCAAAGATAGTAATAAATTTTAATAATAAGAGTTATAATAATAATCCGCGAGTGAAATTTAATCGACGGGCGATGTATAGCATGTATAGTGCATAAAAAATAGATATGTACATAAGCACAATAATGTAATAAATAGATACGTGTATAAATATGTATATGTATGTAAATATTAAACATTCAAACAAACATTCAAACAATCAAACAAAGAAGTCCGGTTGTTATAAAATAAATAAGAAATAGAGAAGAGAGTTTGGTGTACATATATTTATTTATTTCTTCTTCCCGTCTGGCGTCCTGTAAATATATTCCGTTAACAAATGATGTATTCCAGCGTGTGTAAACTATAAAGTTATAGTATAACCTCAAAATTAGTCTAGTAGTTGGTCTAATAATTATCCAATTGTTTAATGAACAAATCACACGCTGAACATACATTTGGACCTCTTTGTATTATACGACAAGACAGATAAGACAGGACAACACACATGTATTGCAAATTGCAGACCAATCAATAGAAAAGTATACGTAACTTCCACGTTATGCAGCACAAATATCAAAAGTTGAAGAGTAAGCGTAGCCCAAGTCGAATTCACTTCTGTATCAATAAACAGCTGCTGCTGCACAAGTTTAAATATAGTTTGTCTTATTTATTATGAATAAAAGCCTACAATCTTAAGAGGCAAAAGTTTACAAGTCACTGCTATATCGTAAAGTGTTCAAATGTCAGATCTTGTAAGAGCTGTCATATTTCAGTTTAAATTACGTGCAAATCAACCATCGACAGTGCTCACATCCAGTAAGCGTGAAATTATGGCATATATTTACTACAAAGCATTCAAAAGAATGAAAAAGAGGCGTAAAACATCATACTTCTATATAGAGTGGTACAGATACTAAGAATTAGAAATCAGGTATATTCCAGATTGAATTAGTGTTTAAATCAGCTGACGGCAGCATCTGCATATAGTAAGCACAAAATTATGGTGTGTACTTCGTTATAAATTGTCCAAACAAGCAAAATTAAGATGTTAAGGGCCATATTTCAACGACACATGGTCTAAATATCAAATACCAGAAAAAGGCTGTATTCTTTAATAACTTTGTATTAATTTCGTTAAGAGGCAGCAATTACATACGTACAGCACAATCTCCAGACGTATTCGTTCTTTAATGCTCACAAATCAACACGATCAAGAATCTTAAAATATCATATTTCTATATTGAGTATATATAACAAAGATTAAAAAACGGGTATATTCCAGATTAAATTAGTGTTTAAATCAACTGTCGGCAACGTCTACATATAATCGACACAAAATTATGATGTATATTTCATTGTAAGGTGTCCAAGTGGGCAAAAGTAAGACATTAGAGACTACATTTCAGCGACACATGGTCTGGAAATCAAGTACCGGAAGAGGGCTGTGTTCTTTAATAATTTTATATTAATTTCGTTCAGAGGCAGCGATTACATACGTACAGCACAATCCCCAAGTATATTCACTCTTTAATGCACATGAATCAGCACGACCAAGGATTTTAGAATATCATATTTCTATGTAGAGTGGTACAAACACCAAGAATTAAAAATCAAGTATATTCCAGATTGAATTAGTGTTTAAATCGACTGTCGGCAGCAATTGCATATAATCAGCACAAAATTATTGTGTGCAATTCGTTTTAAAGTGTCCAGATAAGCAAAAGTGAGATGTTAAGGGCCATATTTCAACGACACGTGGTCTAAATATCAAGTACCAGAAAAAGGCTGTATTCTTTAATAATTTTGTATTAATTTCGTTAAGAGGCAGCAATTAAATACGTACAGCACAATCTCCATGTATATTCACTTTTTAATGCACACAAATCAGCACGACCAAGGATCTCAAAATATCATATTTCTATATAGAATGGTACAAACACTGAGAATTGAAAATCAAGTATATTCCAGATTGAATTAGTGTTTAAATCGACTGTCGACAGCAATTGCATATAGTCAGCACAAAATTATGGTGTATAATTCGTTATAAGGTGTCCAAACAAGCAAAAGTAAGATGTTAAGGGTCATATTTCAACGACACATGGTCTAAATATCAAGTACCAGAAAAAGGCTGTGTTCGTTAATAATTTTACATCGATCTCGTCAAGAAGCAATGACTGCACACGTGCAGCACAATCTCTAGACATATTCGCTCTTTAATGCTAACAAATCAACACGACCAGAAATCTTGAAATATCATACTTCTATATTGAGTGGTATATATAACAAAGATTGAAAAACTGGTATATTCCAGGTTAAATTAGTGTTTAAATCAACTGTTAGTGGACCGCTCCGGCTTTCGCGCCGTGGAAGTCGAGGAAAGCACAAAAAATAAAGTTGGTCGGAGCTAGCAAAAATAGTTCTTTATTTCACATCTGTACAGTCGCGCACTCGCTCCGATACGATACCGAACGATACCTTAACGATACGGATTCGTTATGTCGCAGAACACTCGCCAAGAGTACGAGTGTCGCGAACGGATGTCTAAGGCTCACTGCTCGTCCCGGACGGAGCAGGCGAGGCCGCGTTAGGCCGCGAGGAATTTGTGTCGTGAGAGACGCTGATTGGCTCCAAATCGTCTGGTGGTCGCGGTGCCTGCGATCACGCGAGGAACACCTGTTCGTTTTGCTCGAAAACACACAAAAAAAGGGGGGAAGTAACCGTCACGGTTTGGAGCCTTTCGAGCGTTCTCGAATAATGCTTGCTGTCTCGTCGAAGTTCGAGAATATTCAGCTCGCATTTATTCAATTCTCAACATGCCGCCCGCCTCGCATTCGACGGAATGCGAAACAAACGGGGGTTGACCAGGTCGCATAGAGGAGCGCGGGAACGTCTTGGTTCAAAGCTTTATATACAATATATACATTTGAGAACTTAACCTATTTTTACAATGTCCTTATCTAATAAAAACGAACGAGCTTAATTCTAACGGGATTCTGCGGTTCCCGGCGAACTGATAGACGCGGGCAGCCGACAGATCTGGGTTATTGGTCGTTTTAGCGCAAAATTGGCGGTGCGTAATGTGACGACGCGAACGCGACCGTCAAGTCCGGGATGGACTTGCTGAATCCTTGCGAGTTCCCACCTTGAAGGAGGGAGGAGGTTATTCTTAAGTAAAACTAACTCGTCAACTTTCGGATTATCGTGAGATTCGGTCTATTTAACGCGCTGTTGCAATGAATGTAAATAGTCCGACGACCAAGAACTCCAGATTTGTTCGAGCATTAATTGTAAGTGTTGCCATCGCGACAAACGATTCGCATTGATTTCGAGGACGGATTCCTCCGGTACGCTCGTGAGCGGTCGGCCGATAAGGAAATGACCAGGCGTCAAAGCGGTATAATCGGACGGATCGTCGCCAAGTGGGGAGATCGGTCGCGAGTTCAAGCAAGCCTCTATCTTACATAAAAGCGTAACGAATTCAGAGCGAGACAGAGTGCGAGCACCAGTGACTCGCCTGAGATGGTGCTTGAAGCTCTTCACTCCAGCCTCCCAAAGCCCGCCGAAATGTGGTGCCGCAGGGGGCACGAAATGTCACCGTACACCGTCGTTAGCGAGAATCTCCTTAAGGGAGGGGTTGCTCACAAGCGCGCGGAAGCTACGTTGGAGATCGCGGTCAGCACCCACAAAATTCGTGCCATTATCGCTGTACATGTCCGATGGCAGTCCGCGGCGACTGACAAACCGTTGAAATGCTGCGAAGAATCCATCGGCGGAGTAATCCTCCACACTTTCGAGGTGGATCGCCTTAGTGGCGAGACAAACAAATACCGCGACGTAGTGTTTGCTCCTCTTTTGACCGCGACCGACAATGGGGGTAATGTTCATAGGTCCGGCGTAATCTATGCTTGTGTGAGAGAACGGAGGAGCAGAATTTACTCGGGGACTCGGGAGATCACCCATTAGTTGCGTCGGAGTTTTCGCGGAATGTCGAGCGCATGTAACACATTTATGAATGTGAGATTTGATCATGCTTCGCGCTGAAATTAGCCAATAATTTTGACGGAGACATCTGAGCGTGAGTTGAGTCCCTCCATGGAGGGAGCGTCGGTGTGCTTGATCGATCAAAAGTTCGGCAATATGATGTCTTGGAATTATGACGGGGTGTCGCTCATTGTAACTCAGCGCGGAGTTTTCGAGCCGCCCGCCAAGCCGGATTAATTTATCTTTCCCGATAAAGGGGTGGAGAGAGCGTAAGGAACTTGATCGCGATACAGCGGCGTGAGCGTTCAAAGCTTTCAAGTCCTCCGAAAAACAAATCGCTTGGGCCGATCGAATCCAAAAGACGGAGGCTTCGTGGATCTCCTCTGCGGTCAGGGGAGACTTGACGATCACCGAAGAGGCGACTTTATTTTTCAAGTTCTGAACGAAACGTTGAATGTACGCGATAATACGAAGAAGTCGGATCCAGCTCGAGCAGGAGGTGGGCAGATCCCACGCAGGAGTTGAATCGACGAGATGAACGGTAGCTTTACGCGCTTCGGAAGATACCGTTTGTAAAATGTCCTTTTCAATAGTAGTCGGGGGGATCGGCCACGAGGCCGTGGTCGAGCTAAGCCACCGGGGCCCCGACCACCATAATTCATGATTGACGAGATCGGCGGCAGTAAAACCGCGCGAAGCGCAGTCGGCAAAATTTTCCTGGGAGCGAACGTGCTGCCAACGTACGGTCGGAAGGCGCGTCTGCACCTCGGAGACGCGGTTCGCGACATAGGAATTCCATCGGGATGGATGTTGTAGAAGCCAAGCTAATACGATTTGGGAATCAGTCCATCCAAATAAGAGAGCTCGCATCAAGCCCGTGGTGTTTCTTACCCATTCTATCAATCGAATTAATAGAACGACGGCGTTAAGTTCCAAGCGTGGAACGCTAACGGTTTTCAATGGCGCGACTTTCGTTTTGGCCGTGAGGAGGATGACTTAAATGTTAGAGGGAGAATGTATAATTCGGAGAAAAACTACCGCGGCGTAAGCGCGAGTGGAGGCGTCCGCGAAGCCGTGCAATTCAACATCGATTTTATCTTGACGCATCCCTGTCCATCGAGGAATGCGTATTTTGCTAATATTAGGCAAGTCGGAAACGTACTTGGTCCACTGATGCAGAAGATCATCGGGGATGGGAGCATCCCAATCAATTTTACGGAGCCAGAGCTCCTGCATAAACATCTTGGCTTCGATGACTATCGGTGACGCCCAGCCGAGGGGGTCATACAGCCTTGCAATAAACGATAAAACCGAGCGTTTAGTATGAACTGTTACGGCGTATGGCGAAATTACGAAACGAAACGAGTCATCGCGCGGAGACCAAGACAGGCCGAGGACTTTGAGCGTGTCATCGTGATTGATCGGATAGTCCGAGGATTCCCGTTGGTCCTCTGGAATATCCGTCAAAAGTTCGGCTGAATTCGCGGCCCATTTTCGAAGGGGGAAACATCTGCGATTCATTATGCCCACGAGTTGCTTGCGCTTTTCGAGCAGAGACGAAAGGTCGTCTGATCCGAAAAGGACGTCATCGTAGGTCGACTCTTCGATAATATTGACAGCGTCGGGGAAGTCTTTACCTTCGTCGCGAGCTAATTGGAGAAGGGAGCGCTGTGCGAGAAAAGGCGAAGGTTTTTGCCCGTAGGTCACGGTGAGTAAGCGGTAAAGCCGAATCAACAGACTGTCGGGAGCCAAAGAATTCGTTGATAGTCCGCGTCATCCCGATGCACGAGTATTTGTCGGAACATTTTCGCAATGTCAGCCATGTACACGTACCGAAAAAGTCGCCAGCGTAGGATGATCGCGGCGATATCTTGTTGAAGTTTAGGTCCCGCCATTAGGAAATCATTGAGCGAGGTTTTGTCGGTCGATGCGCTAGAGGCGTTAAACACAACGCGTAACTTTGTCGTTGTACTCGATTCGCGTAAAACAAAATGATGCGGGATGTATATCGGGGGGTAAGGGGGGCGCTCGTCCGCTCGCACCGCCTCCGTGTGCCCCATCGATTCGTATTCCCTTAAAAAATCGTGATACTGCGCGGCGATTTTTGGTTTCCGCGAGAGTCGACGCTCCATATTGGAGTACAGAAAGGAAGCCTTTCGGAATGTGTCGCCGACGCGAGGGGGGCCGTTTTTGAACGGCAAACGCACAATGTAGCGTCCTTGTGAATCGCGAGAATGAGTCGTCGCAAAATGTCTCTCGCAACGTTCGTCCTCTTCGGTGAGAGGAGTGCGAGAGGGGATACTTTCGTCCTCCCAAAAACTTTGAATTAAGAATTCGTATCCTCGCAGGATACGCAATTCAGGACAGAAGCGGACTCTCCGGCCGGGCGCGCAGGGCCGACGGGACCGGAGAGGATCCACCCGAAAATTGTAAGCTGGCCCGTCGGTGTGCCGACCGGGCCTTGACGTAGGCCGTCGAGTAGCAGAGACCCGTATAAATCCGCGCCGATTAATACATGAATCGGGTGATTACAGGAGGGATCCGGATCTGCGAGAGGTAAATCGTGTAGATGCGGCCACATTGCGGCCGGCTTCTGTTGAGAGGCTGTATAAGAAGTGATTCTTTGATATACGTAGCCCGAGAAGGGGAATATCGGTCCCTGTTTGTCACAGGGCGCGAGAGTAAGATTGACTTGTGACCGCGCGACTCCATTAAATTTTTCTCCAAAGCAATGTATCTTCAACGCGGCACGATGACGCCTGGTTCGCATAGTCTGACAAAGAGATTTTGATATGAAACTGTATGTCGAGCCTTGATCTAGTAGTGCACGTACTTTAAACGTACGACCCTTGCTAGTACTTAGCCTGATATACGCAGTGGCAAGAAGTACGTGAGGCGGTTGTTTCACAAAATCTCGAGTAGCATGCACGTTTTGAACGAACGCTGAGGGCGCGGCCGGTGACTCGGAGGCAGCGGCGACGGAAACGGCCGATTGCGAGGAGGACGGGGAATTAGTCGCGGAAAGCTCGCATTTGGTCCCACCTTCCGTATTCTCGCGGTGAAGCAGTGAGTGGTGAGCTTGGCGGCATTGTTTGCAACGTCCTTTATTCGTACAGTGGTTTATAAAGTAATCGGTTCGCAAACAATTGAAGCAACATTTATGCTGTCGCGCGACGAGTTGACGCTGCTCGACCGGCAAACTAAAAAATTTATTGCACTTTGCCAGACCATGATTTCCGGAACAATGAACGCACTTGACAGGCGACACGGTATTGACGCAAGTACGAGCCTTATTCCCGCGTGCATTATTCGACGGCGAGTCGGATTGCGACGAATAATCCGTGAGACCGCGGATGCGAAGAGACATGAATTCATGAATCTCTTTGTACGTAGGATACGCATCCGTATCGCCTCGTTTCATTCTCCATTCGTTACGCGTTCGCGGACTGAACTTTTGCGTGATGATATAAACCAAGAGATCGTCCCACTGATCGACGGGACGTTCAAGATTAGTTAATGCGGCGAGAGACGCGGACACATTATCGCGAAGTTTTTTCAATTCCGTTACGTTCTCATTCTTCATCACAGGTAACGCGGCGAAAGAATGAATATGCGCGTGGATAATCGCGTTACGATTATCGTATTCGTCGAGAAGAAGTTGCCACGCTGCCTCGTAGTTCGCGTCAGAAATTTGAATGTTACTAATCAATGAGGCAGCCTCGCCGGAGAGGCTCGCTTTTAAGTAATGTAATTTCTGCGTTTTCGTTAAGGATTCGTGCTTGTCGACGAGGGACTCAAAAATTCCTCGAAAATTTTCCCATTGCGAGAAATTACCCGAAAAATCCGGAAGCGAGATACGAGGCAGGTGCAATGACAGGCCGAAATGCGTGTCGCGGTAAGAAGAAAACTCGTTACCTCGATACGGCGCGCTCGGGGCGTCGTTACTTAATTTACCGATGACGTCTTGTAGGTGGTCCACTGCGTCGAAGTAGGCTGCAATTACATACATACAGTACATTCTCCAAGCATATTCACTCTTTAATGCACCTAAATCAGTACGACCAAGGATCTTAAAATATCATATTTCTACATTGAGTGGTACATATAACAGAGATTGAAAAACGGGTATATTCCAGATTGAATTAGTGTTTAAATCGACTGTCGGTAGCAATTGCATATAATCAGCACAAAATTATGATGTATAATTCGTTATAAGGTGTCCAAACAAACGAAAGTAAGATGTTAAGGATCGTATTTCAACGGCACATGGTCTAAATATCAAGTACCAGAAAAGGTTGTATTCGTTAATAATTTTACATCGATCTCGTCAAGAAGCAATGACTACACACGTGCAGCACAATCTCCAAACATATTCGCTTCTTACTGCTCACAAATCAACACGACCAGAGATCTTGAAATATCATACTTCTATATTAAGTGGTATATATAACAAAGATTGAAAAACGGGTATATTTCCAGTTAAATTAGTGTTTAAATCAACTGTCGGCAGCATCCGCATATAATCAACACAAAATTACGATGTGTGTTTCATTATAAGATGTCCAAATGAGCAAAAGTAAGACATTAAGGACTACATTTCAGTGACACATGGTCTGAGTATCAGGTACCGGAAAGAGGCTGTATTCTTTAGTAATTTTGTATTAACTTCACTAAGAAGCAGCAGTTACATACGTACAGCACAATCTCCAAGCGTATTCACTCTTTAATGCATGTAAATCAGCACGACCAAGGATCTTAAAATATCATATTTCTATATTGAGTGATGCATATAACAAAGATTGAAGATCAAGTATATTTCAGGTTAAATTAGTGCTTAGATCAACTGTCGGCAGCATCTACACATGGTCATCACAGAACTGTGATGTGTGCTTCCTTACGAAGTGTTCAAACGAGCAGAAATGAGATGTTAAAGGCCATATTTCAGCGACACATGGTCTGGATATCAAGTACCAGAGAAGGGCTGTATTCTTTAATAATTTGACATCTATCTCGTTAAAAAGCAATGACTACATATGTGCAACACAGTCTTCAAACGTGTTTGCACTCTAATGCTCATAAATCACACAGACATATGGTCTGAGTATCGGATGTGAAAAGAGACTGTGGATAAAATTTTGACTCAAAACTGATAAGAATCTATGCCCGAGGCGATACAAAAACACCGTAGTATTCTGACAAAATTTATATAAACAATCACACTCGTTATAACAGGACACTCATTCCTGAGAAATCAATGTGTACAAGTTGCATAGCACTCAATAGAGGTTATGTTGCTGTCATAATCATGAAGCATAGGGTAGCGAGAATAAAATAGTGTATTATAGAAACATCTTCACGTTGTTCGTTTATTTATTATTCTTCTATCACCATTCCAGTATGCGTATTCTGCAATATGCAACAACAAAGAACACAGAAATGTACAGTCACATGGACAAGAACATGTATCACTACGATTTAGATATAGATCACGAGACACTTAATTAACATCCATTATTCTGCAATATCTTGCAAAAATCGATATCGAAAATTCGCTGTACAATATAGTCAACGCAAGAACTTAAGAAAAACGCAGTTTATATAAGTTTATACGCACGCATGTAACGCACACAAACTTAGGCCGTATGACATTATTTTAACGGTAAATTATAACGGTACGTTTATCCCGCACGAGAATAGTGACAAGACTAAAATAAAAATGTAGTTTACGAGAAAACGGTTCTGCATTCGATAGGTTCACAAGATCGAGAACGAGATCTTTGCAAAAGGGTCATCAGAATAAAGATTGTCGTTGGTCCGCAGACACTGAGCACGGCAAAAAGCACTCCCGCGCACGAAAGGCACTCGTAAATATCCATGATAAATAGCGATCGATAATAAGTTATTGATATCGCGGGAGGAAATCGCGGGAAGATCGCAGCCATTGCACACCGCGGGATATCGCGAGACCCTCCGTCGCCGACTGTCTCCATTACGATCGCCATTGTTCGCAGGCGCGGAGAGACACGGCGTTCCCCAGAGTCAGCCATTTTCTCGTATAAACGAGACATATTGTCGACGCGAGAAGACGCGAGGCACACCGGAATCAGCCATTTTAAAACCCACGATCGAGAATCGCTGATAAAGACCATATTCAGGCCATATTAGCGGAATGAGTCCATTCTCTCGTCTCATTTTCTCTTGCACCATATAGATAAAGGCGAGCAAGACGGACACACATGTCACCCCGTCGAACAAATAACTCACCATATGCACACGATATAATGAGAATAAGAATAGGATGTAGTTTACACGGTCTACGGACATTGAGGCCAGAAATGTGTGTCGTCCATCCCTCCTTCATGCAAAAGCCATTTTCGGTTCTCTCGGGTGAAGAAGGCAGCCATCTTAGTGTATGGTATGCCGCGAGGAGCGATTTTGTCTATAATTCTAATAGTTCTTTTAAGATATTGAATAATATCTATATGACGCGATGCGCACAAACACTTACAAGTATCTCGATATCCGATTGAAGGCGATATGCCATAGATTCGCGATATTTCCGTCTTTATAAATCGTAAAGTGCCACGCGGCACATGTTCGTTCCATATACACCGCCGTATCGAAAAGTTAAAATTGTTAATATCTAAGTAATCTTGAAAAAGTTTACAAAAATTTATATATAGTTCAACACAGAATTACAACGCGAATCACCACATAGTAAAATTTTACAGAAAAACAGTACATAGAAAACACAGTACACCGACTTATGCGGAGCGATGAGACACGCGTCCGTCTTCCTTCGTGCCTAGGCCCAGCCTCAACCTAACTTTTTTTTTTTGATGACGCTGGAAAATCCTCATGGACTTCCCCGCCTCTCGGGGGAGAGGCGAGGGGTATGCCGGACTCTTACCGGCTAAAAACCAGCGAGTATCTCTCCCATCCCCATGTGGGGTGCGCCCGGGAACCGCTCTCGCATTGCATCCAGGCGCACCCTGGGGGATGGGGCCTTTTGGCCCCCCGTCCCTATCTTGGCGGCGAGGGACACCACCTCTCGCCGCCGACCGGCTCAGCGGGCATAAACCGGGTGAGACCCCCCGATCTCACCCTACCCGCCGAGGCAGTTGAAGGGAAACCGGTCCCCCTCAGCCCCCCCTCCCCTACGAGGCCGGGCGGGCACCCTTCGGCCCGCCCGGCCGGGTTATAACACAAAAGGGGGAGGAGAGCGGCGGCGCCGCCGGCGCGCGCCCGCGCGCGCCGGCTCGCCGTCCCTCCGCTCCCTCTCGGCGGTCTCCTTCGCGAGCATCACGGTCTCGCAGAAGGAGACTACCGCCCCCCAGGCCACTCTGTCCCGGACCATGGCCGCAGCCACGGCCGGGAGGGAGAGGTCCGCCCCGACCTTGTCCATTAGGACTCCGCGCTGCGCCCCATCCGCGCACTCGGCCAGGGTGTGCTGCGCGGAATCCACCGGGTCCCCGCAATGATGGCACTCGGTCGTGCGCTCCCTCCCTATGCGACACAGGTAGTCACCGAAACACCCATGTCCGGTGAGTACCTGTGTCACGCGGTAGGTAAGACCGCCCCACGACCTGCCCGCCCAGTCGGGCAGGATCGGCTGGATCGCCTCGACAACCCGCCCCCGAACGGGAGCGAGACTGTTTTGCCACTCCCGGAGGGCGTGTTGTCGGGCTTGACCACGCGCTACCGCCCTGGCGCGCGCGACAAGTCGCGCGCCCGCCCGATCCGCCCGCATCCCGCGCACACGCCGATATACCTCGGCGTGCGCGAGGGCCGCGAACTCGATCGGGGGGACACCAGCCAAGACGGTGGCCGCCGCATGGGAGATCGTGCGGTACCCCCTCACCAATCGGATCGCAGATCGACGCTCGGCTCGGTGTATTTCCGACCGAACGTACCGATCCGCGATCACCCTGTCGGCCCATATGGGCGCCCCGTACAGGGCCACCGACCGCACGACCCCATGAAAGAGTCGGCGCACCCGCGCGAACGGGCCACCCAGGTTGGGTTGCAGGCGGCCCAACGCGGCCGCCATGCCCTCCATCCTGGAGGTTACTCCCCTAAAGTGCGCGCGGAAGCGCCACTTCGGATCCAGCGTAAGCCCCAAGTATCGCATCTCGGTGCCCACTGGGACGGTCTCGCCTCCCACCCGCAGGCTCAGGCCCCTTGGGGGCGGCGGCCCACGCCTGTAGAAGAAAACGACCTCCGTCTTCCTGGCCGCCACCTCCATGCCCAAACCCCGGATCTCGCGCACGACCATATCCACGGCGATCTCCGCCGTGCGGGCGACGCCTTCCCAGTTCTCCCCGGTGACCACCACCACCGTGTCGTCCGCATAGCAGACGGCGGTGGCGCTCACGGGGAGCACCAATTTAAGCGGGCGGGTATACCCGATGTTCCACAGGGAAGGGCCTAAGACCGATCCCTGCGGAACCCCGCCGCGGACAGCCACCCGACTCATCCGCCCATCCGCCCCCCTTACCAACAGCCACCTGTCGGAAAGGTAGGCCCGGATCATCGCCCGAAGGTAATCGGGGACGTTCAGGTCGCCCCCCGGCCCCCAATGCCCCCTCCTATTCCGCCGCTGCTGCTGGGCTTCTCGATGTCCCCGGTATCGCCGTCGCCTTGAGTAGGTGGAGAGCCCTCGGCTCCCACTCTTCTTTCGTCCACCGTTCCATGAAAGCGGACAGTTGGCGGAGCATCGTCCTCTGCAGATATTTTTCAAACTCCCCCCGCGTCCCCGGCAGCCATGCCGGGGAAGAGGGAGTTAGCGCCGTCCCCTCCCGGGCGGCCCCCGCTTCCCCTCGATGGGGTGAGCTGAGAGCGCCGATAGCGCCGATAGGTGGGCCTTTTTTGGCAGGCGGAGGGTCGAGGTCCCGGAGGTCACGGAGCTCGGAGAATTTCTTCTCCAAGTCCGCGATTCTCCGGTCCTTCTCTCGCACCTGCCTCTCCAGGACCTCCACCTTACGGCGGAGGGCCTCCGTTTCACGGCCCGACCCGACCGCGGGACCACCCGACGCCCTCGTCGAGAGCACCCTGGCTCCCGCTTTACCCACGAGGGCCGCCAAGCGTAAGTCCCTCTTTGACGTGCCAGATAAATGCTGGCACGCATACGCGAGATGGTCCACCCTCTCGGCGTGTTCCGCGATCTTCTGCGCGATAAATGCAGACTCCCTCTCCGCCATCTGCGCTTCCAGTTCGGCTTCGAGCGGCAGGTTCCGGGCCGGCGGGACGGCGCCGGTCGCGGATGTCGGGACCTCTTCCCAACGCGTGGAGCCTGTCTCGCCGACTAACTCGTCCGCCAGGCGAGATCTCTCCTCGGCCAGTTCTTTTTGAGCTTTCAAGTTGCGGACGGAGGCCCGCAATTTCTTAACTTCCATTTTTCTGGCCCTTGCAACGGGGTCTTTTGGGTTCCGGCCCCGCGTCTCCACCCGCACCGGCGTCCGCGAAGGGGGAGTCCGGAAACTCCGGTCCCCCTCGTCACCGCTTCCGCCGGAGGAGGAGGAGACGCAGACCGTCTCTCGCTCGTCGTCATCCCTAGCCCCGGTTGAGGCGCGGGACGAAGAAGACTCCGTCCGCGCCCCTGGGGCCACCCCCCTACGGCTCAGAGGCCCGAGTGGCCTCCGTCTGAGGGTCTTCCCCCCCGTCGCCCCGTCGACGTCCATCGTCGCCGTCGTTGTCGTAGTCGTCGCAGACGCACGTTCCCCCGGAGCCCCTGCGGTGCAGGCTCCGGGTAGCCCATCGTTGGATGAAGACAAGAGGCTAGCTGGGACGATACCAGCCTCAAGCCTGCCGCTGAAGTTCCGAGTCTCCTGCGGCGGTACGCTCTTACTCGTGGGTGTACCTTTCATGATTGTGTAAGTTTTGAGGGGGCTGCCCTCGGCTATCCGGAAGCTCCGGCCGTCGGGCCCAGATCCGGGAATACGTCCCGGCGGCCCCGACGGTCCCACCCGACAGACCCCGACCCAGGAATACGTCCTAGCGGCTCCGACGGGCGTCTCGTCCACACACACTCCGTTCGTTCCAGGCCGCTCTCGCCGGAACCGATCCCGGAGTACGTCCGAGCGACCCCCGCGGGTGCGGCCCCTCATCCATCCGGACGACACAAGAGAAGGCGGGAGGAGGAGTCCCGAAGGCCCCGCTCCCGCCCAGGACGTCACACACGTAACATGAAACGGGCTTACGCCCACCACCGACCGTCGGACCCAGACCCGGAAATATGTTCCGGCGGCTCCGCACGGTCCCGCCCGTCAGGCCCCAACCCCGGAATAAGTCCGGGGGGCCCTGACGGTCGTCCTATCCTCGGGCGCGTGGGGAACGTCCGGCCGCGCCCGCCCGCGCCGCCCCGGCGCGAGAACGCCGAGTCCGGGAGGCCCCCGATGCACCTGTAGTCTCCGCGCCCGTTGGACCCCCCGAGAAAAGCCAACGGGACAAAGCCCCGCCAAACTTCGACGATTCCAACTCGCCCCAAAGCGAGTCGGTGTCGATCGTGACAGCCAGCTGCCCCCGATGCGACAACCCAAAGGGAATCGGCGAAGGGCGGAGGGAGCCCCCGCCACGACGACCGGCCCGCAGGCGGCGCCGACCCACGCGCGCCGTCGCCCCCCGCCCCTACTCCGGCCGCGCCGGGACCGCTGAGGGATGTAAATGATCCCTGGGACCGCTCCAACGGAGCACCTCCGCCCTCCACAACCTAACTACCTTTTTTTTTTGTTTCCGTAGGAAGAGGTAAAATGCTTCGCGCATTATCCTGACGGCCGGCCGCCAGGGTATGTGGGGCTTGCACCCACTAAACATCCTCTCTTTTAACATGCAGGACACAGGACAACAGTCACGACACGCGGGAGACTCAAGGTATTACTTCACATGCCACGACAGTCCTCACGCAGAGGCGACAGAAAACGTAAACCGAAAACACGAAATCACACGGAGGATTAAACAGGGACGCCACGGGTCCCGCCGGAAGAGCGCCCTAGTTCGAAGGACTGACGCAAACGTCAGCATTCAATCTCCTCAAGGCCCCATGATAGTAGTCGCCGGAAAGCGGCGACCATATCATAGAGGGCACTTTTCATTGGATGCGAGGCCATTCCATAGGGAGCCGCGGACGTCCCAAAGAGGGAAACGCACGAGGTCATGAGACAAGTACGCACAAAACGAAAAACAGGAATCTCTCTCCGGAGAGAGGTTCCACATGAAATAAAACCGCGAGTTAAAAATCTCGCTAACATTAAGAGATTACATATACCCCACCACCAGGGAAACAGTCGGACACACAGTCCGCATCACGGGCCGGTTTTATAAAGGAAACGCGGCTATATTATCGATCACGCCCGTCTCACCCCCAGGCCCCCCAGAAGGGGGGGAGAGGGGAAGAGAGGAGCGCAAAAAAGTAAGCATAAAAAGGAATAAAAGTACGGTCCCGGAGACCCCGCCACAGGCCGAGGAAGCCCAGAGGGACGACCACCCGCGATCCGCCGCCACAACGGGACATCCGGCAAAACCCACCGCCCACGCGGTGGGGCCGGAGCCCCGCAAAACAGTAGCGAGCGGCGACACCACGGACGACCAACCCCCAGAAAAACCACGACCCAGCGTAGCGGGGCCCCAAGGAAAACAGCCAAATGTGCATCGACGCAGCGAAACACATCCGCATTCATCGCCAGGTCCCCCAGCCAACCGAACCGGAAGACGACCGCGCCCCGGCCGCCCCCGGCCGACCACCCCCCAGGGATCCGGGAACGTCGCCAAAGCGACGCACCGGACCCCAGGGGGAGGAGAGCCGGGGCCGACCGGGCCCGGCCGCCTCCGCAGAGCGGCAGAGAGACCCCGTCCGCACGCAAAAGGACGCACACAACGCAGAACGCAGTACAAAAAGAGTTCGCAGAACGCCGCAACAAAACCGCGCAGCACGGTCCGCTAGCCCGGATCAAAGACCATTCGCAGCTGTTGCTGCCTTCGACGCTCATCCTCTTCTTTGCGCTGGAGGACACGCTCGGCAAAAACCGAGAACGCGCTCCAGCGCTCCCTAGTTGTACAGATCTTCGCAACTATACCCGCCAAGGACAAGTCATGCCCGATAACAGCCGCGAGTTCTCCTCGTTCAAGGGCCCAGAAGTCGCATATGGCGATAGTATGTTCCGGAGTGTCTTCCTCTGAATCACAATAACGACACACCGAGGTGTCCTCCTTATTGATTCTACATAAGTAAGTGCCAAAACATCCATGTCCAGTAAGGAACTGAGTAATCCTGAATGTTAGAAAACCGGTCTCGCGATCCAGCCATCGATCGAAATTGGGACCAAAGGCCTCCCTCGTCCTTCTCCCCGGCAAGTTGGCGCGTCCGATGTGATCCTTCCACTGTCTCCGCAGCACATCCCACTCCGCGAGTCGTACAGCGGCGGCCGAGACCTCGTTGAAGCTGCCGTTACTCTACATAATGCAGTGTCGAGCATATGTGCGCCTCAAAAACTCCGCGTACAAATGCAGAGGAGGGACACGGGCCAGAAGCGTAGCCGCCTCGTACGAGACGGTACGATAGGCCATTATTGTCCTCAAAGCAGATAAGCGGAGTACGCGACGCATTATTCTCTGTTTGCTTTCAGAGGCCATAAATTCTTCGCTCCAAATCGGAGCAGCGTATAAAGCGATAGAAGTAACGATCGAATAGTAAAGTCGGCGCTTATTTTCGACGGGCCGTCTGAGATTTGGTAAGATTGCGCATAAGGCGCGATTTACTCTTGAAATCTTGTCCGTAATATATCGGATGTGTGTATTGAATGCCCACCTTTTATCGATGTGGACACCGAGATATTTCATGCTGTACGAGATTCGGATATCATGTCCCTCGTACACAAAGACAGAATTTCGAGGGCAGTGTCCAAAGAAAACAGCCTCCGTCTTCGACCAAGAGACCGTCAACGCAAGGTCCCGTATACTGAACATCAGCGCATCGAGACATTCCGACGCGAGGGCGCAAGCCGAGTCGAAATCCTCCTCGACAACAAGAAGGAGGGTGTCATCCGCGTAACACACCACGTGACAACCCTCAGGAAGTAAAGTACGCAGCACCTGATCAAAACCAAGGTTCCAGAGAGGGGGGCCCAACACCGATCCTTGTGGGACCCACCTGTTAACTAGCCGAGTACAACGACTGCCGTCGGACAGGGTATACCTGACTTTCCTATTTTTCAAATAATCCTCAATGATACGCCTTAGGTATTTCGGGACACGTCTGACCCTAAGAGCGTTTCTGATTCTTGGATGCCTGATCGAATTAAACGCATTTTTAATGTCCAAGGATACAGCAAGCATCGTTCTACCTTCCGTACGGGCCTCGGTAGCGATTCTCTTCACCAAGAGAAGGGCGTCGGTGGTCGAACGCGACCTGCGAAAGCCGAATTGATTCGGCGATAGGTCAAATCTGGGATTCTCCTGAAAATACGTTGCCAAACGGGTGGCTATAATACGCTCGAAAGTCTTGCCAATTTCATTCAAGAGACAAATAGGACGCGCCTTAGGTACCTCACCAGGCAGAGGGGCATCCCCCTTCGGAATCAGCACGAGGTCTGCCAATTTCCAACTCGAGGGAAAGATTCCGGCTCGCATGCAGTCATTGAAAATCGATGCCAGACGTCCCAGCATACAGGGCGGCAATCTCTTTAAAACGGTGGCCTTAAAGCCATCGGGACCAAGTGCCGTATTAACAGTTTTCTTAGCCGCGATAGCTTCGCTAACCTCCTCCTGAGTGATGGGAGTTCTTTCAGCCTCACAGTCTCCCAGGTCCACCCGGATTAACTCCCGGCCAGGTGGAAACAGGTCGTCCAGTAGTTGCGATAAAACTTCCGGTTCGAGGATGGTGGTAAGCCCCGGAGCAGGCTTCCGCAGCTTGTTGAGAACAAGCTTATACGGAAGACCCCAGGGATCCTCGTTTAGCGTAATCAGCAACTCCTGCCAGGCGGTAGATTTGGCATTTCTGATTCCGCATTTAAGGTTATAGTTCGCGGACACGTACGCAATTCTCTTTGCCTCCAGAATAACTGGTGAATCCCTGCGCTTCCCACGGGTCCAAATCCTCCTCGCGGTGATAGCCGAGACTCTCAGCTGCGCGATCTCCTCATTCCACCAGTAGGCCCTGTCCGATCGCGAGGCACGCAGGCGGGGAACCGCCGCGCAACATGCATCGCGAATACAGTTATGTATCCATCGATCCGGCCCAACCTCGTTCAGGTAGGCCGGATCATTAGGGGTCACCGCACATCTCCATTCGATAGCCTCTTGGTATAGACCAGTGTCCATCTTCTTAAAATTCCATTGACGAGAGGACGGAAACGCCAATGATAAATGCCTAGTCGGTGAGTCCGTAAGTTTAAAGAAAACATAAAAGTGATCGGACATGGACTCCATGTCCTCACGCACACATCAATCCCGAATCCTGCCGAAAAGATCCGGAGAAGCCCACGTCAGATCAACAATCGAGGTTCCCTGGTGGCTTGAGAAAGTAGGACGGTTTCCTCGGTTTAATAGGCGCCAGTCAAACTGTGAGGCCAGCTCTTCGAGCGCTTCACCTTTAACGCCAGTAGCGTTTGAACCCCATAAACGCGAGTGGGCATTAAAATCTCCGCAAACAATAATTTTATTGTTGCGCGCAACGCTGGAGCAAATAATAGAAAGTTCGTCCAGGAAATCAGAATAAACCGGGAGGTCTATATTAGGAGAGATGTAACACGACAGAATGTGAACCTCTCCCAGTCTTACCAAAACAGAATGCAAGCCACGAGCCTCCAGCACGACAGGAAGTGCAGTAACCCTATTGTTAATAAAAACAGCTGCGAGATGGTCGTGGCTGTGAAACCACGTTTGGTAGGGGCTGTGCGTACGTGCGGGTTCAGAGACCACGCAAACGGCGGCATCCATTTCCCTCGAGTGGTGCACAAGAAGGTCTTGAGCCTCCTTGTTTCCGTTGAGGTTAACCTGACGACACAGGATCATTTTTGTATCGCACCTCGGCCACCGGTCCTCGGGTCCCTCCGTCGTGTATTCGCCGAATCCAAGCTTGCGCATCCATTCAGAGAACCCAGTCGATGATCGCAAGGTCTTCCAGCGTCCTTACAAATGACGCAACGCGGAGCCACAGCGCAATCGCCAATTCGGTGGTCGCGCTCGCCACATTTGAAGCACGCGCCGGTTCGGTTCTCCGGAAAACTGCACGTATTACGAACGTGTCCAAATCTCCAACATTTGAAACATTGTACGGGTCTAGCGTCTAATAGCTCAACCCGCGCAATGGTCCACCCGATTTTTAGCTTCCCGGAGATAGCAATCCTCACAGCCGCCGCAAGCGGACACTTAACCCAGACTGAGTTAAGTCCGCTGTTCATCCTACGTATGCTTCCCACTTTTATTAGGTATTCATCACAGTCACCGACCACAGATAGCTCGTTAGTCAACTCCACAGTGGAAATGGAGTCATCCAAATTCCATATGCGCAACTCGCCCATGGTGGTTGGACGAGTAACGCGTACCGAACCAACATCAAGCACCTCCTTGAACTTGCCGACGAGGTTGTCAGCTTTGGAGACTCCGTCCGCACCGGGGATCTCGATAATGACCCCGCCATTAACGCCACGTCTAATTTTTGAACTCTCAATACCAAGTGTGTCCAATTTTATACTCTCGCGAGGTTTCCTTAGAATGTCGGCGTAGCTGACATTATCCTTAAGACTCGTGATAGAGACAGCCGCGGTTCTTGGCGGTCTACGCAGACGAGAAACTCGGGGTCCCCTACTAACAGCCACGGGTCTATCGTTCCGGACACCGGGCACTCCTTGATTCAGCTCATTGTCCATCGAAGACGGTACGGGGGGTCGCAACCCGGGCGTTTCCCCGTCGGAGACAGCAGACGCTTCAGTAGTGTCATATCCAGAAACAGATTTTTTATACCTCATTTTGGGTCTATTGGCGAAGCCGCTCGAACGATTGCCGAGTTTGGAACGCAGTTCCTCCATATTTGCGGCCAATTGTACGATTTGCCTATTCATATGTTCAAACATACGAATAGGGCTAGAGGCCGCGTCATCCTCCGGATGGGTCATACGGGTCGGCACACGCTCGTTATGCGGCCCAACGTCAATCTTCCGATCCTTATCCCTATTCCTGTCCCGAGAAACCCTGGGAGAGGTTCTTTTCCTAGGGGACAAAGCTGGAGTCTCGACGGCGTCAGTTTCCGAACCGGGAACGTTCCTTGGGTGCTTCCGAAGCTTGACAGTGGTACCCACAAGAGTCTCACAAGAAGTGATCCTAACTTTAGGCCTGGGTCCCCTTTGTGGTAGAGGAGGAGGAGTAAAGTCTTTCTCCACGCGTTTTGTTTCGGGGTCCTTACAAATGTCTGTCTCCCGAGATGCACCACTTACTCCTAAGGTTGAGTCCAGAGGGGAATCAGGGCATTTCGTGGTGCTTTTCAAGCCCCTCATCTCTTCCCGCAAAACCTCAAGGTCCCTCCTGAGTCTTTTATTTTCTCTTCGTAAGTCGTTCTGTTCCTCTCTCTGTCTCTCTTGATCACGAGTGATCTTCCGCAGTTGAGAGGTAAGGTTCTTATTCTGAAGTTCAAGGTCAGCGATATCACCAGCGGCATGTAAACGTTCGCGGTACACCTCCAGAATCCCAGAAATGTTGGTGATGCCATCGCGCAAGTATCCAGTGAAATTTCCCTTTATATTTTTACTACAGGAACAAATAGCCTCCATCTTTTTTAAACATTTAATAGCGCAGTCCGTAAGCTGCTCCGTATCCAAGGTGCGAAGTTTGGTAGCGTTGACCGGAGAGATCCGGAGCTTGTGTCTAACGGGTCCCGACATCGGAGTATAGACTTCACCGCCCGTAGTGGTGTATTGCCTTTTAAAGGGTTTAACGGAAGGAGAGTCGTCCTTAGAGTCCGGCGAAGGACGCGTTTTCCTTTTCTTCCCAACGGATAGAGGCACATCTTCGTCATCATCATCCTCGATCATGACGATATCTTCCGGGGTTCCCTCCGAATCGGGATCGGGATTAGACTTTCCCGCAAAATTGTATAAAAAATCCTTGTTATAATCATCAAAAGTCCGAGAGTCTCCATCCTCGGATGACTCCTTATCGATGTTGCCTATGATCTCCCTAGCCAGGGCCACACCTCTCGTATACGTATCTTCAGCCTGTTTATTTTTACTCACTCCCTTATCTTCGGCGTCTGTAAGCGGTGCCGATGGAGTAGGTAAATTCATTCAATTCCGGGAGTCTGGATGCAAAGATATATCTAGTTTACTTCTATTTTGATTCTGATTAAGCCCATCGCTTGATTCTGGGACAAGCCCATCGACGTGGGGGTCACTGGGACAATATTCCCCCCGCGCCGGCCCCTGGGTATCCGAAGTCCCTGAGACAGTAGGTTCATTTACCAGAGTTGTGCCTTCCATTGAGTGATTGATTTATATCAGGGGTGTTCTCCCCTTAGGACAGGAAACGAGTTCAGATGCACTCTGCCCAAAGTGCACCCTAGGACCGCTCGATATCAAATACGCATGGTCCGACTGCGCATTCCACAGTCCGGTGTACGACTGCGAAGAGAGTATTCTCGCGCGAGAGCAGTACGCGGAGAATTATTTATACATATGTATGCCTATACGCATACGCATCATCCCCAGAAACTGGGAATAAAGATGTATCCGTCCATTTATTATACTTATCCCAGTATACGCATATCAATCACAATTTATAAAGTATTCAGACATAAGAGGCCCATACACAGCCGTAAATTATCAAATATTTAATTAACTATTAATATTTGCTCGTGTTAAACGTTCGCGATCATATAAATACAGGTGTTCATAGAACTATACAGTGTGCGCAAGAACGAACCTTAAGGTGACGAAAATCCCTGAGTGTGATAGGATGGATATTCCATCATGTAAATTTCAGGTTAGACGAGAGTAAGGTGCTCGCGCGCATCGTTCCTAACCTAGCCTAATCTAAGATTGTCAAAAGACAATAATAAAGCCTGAATAACATTATGATCGCTGCTAGAAATCCGCTCATTTACTTATAACTTCTTGTAACAAGGCATCCACTCACATATGGATCAGCCCTAACCATGAAAAATTAAAATAATACTTATTTATATATTTATATGCCTAAACACATACAAAGCATCCGCAAAAAACTGTGTAAGGATGCATCAATCTATTCATTGTATTTAAACATTCAAACATAAGGGGGATCCATGCATATGTGAATCAGCCATAAGTTGTCAAATATTCAATTAATTATTAGCATTCGCTCGTATTAAACGTTTGCGCACATATAGCAGGCATCCGTTCACATGTGGATAAGCCTTAATCATGAGGTTTATCAAAAAATTAGATAATAGTGTCCGTTTATACATTTGCATACTAATAGGCATGCGCGGCATCCATAATAAGGATGCATTCACCTATTTATTGCATCCGTTTTAATATACGGATGTCAGTTACAATCCATAAAAAATATTTAGACATAAGAGACCCATAAACGTGTAAATCAACCGTAAGTTGTCAAAAATCTGATTAACTACAGATATTCGCTTGTACTAAACGTTCTCGCACATATAAATTTCAGTATTCATGAAAACTGGACAATACATATGAACGCACCTTAAGGTGACGAAAGTCCCTAGATGCGCAAAGATGAGTTACCTATCTTGTAGATTTCGAACAATGATCAAGAGTAAAGCGCTCGCGCGCATCGTTTTCTGATCTAACATAACCAAAAACTGTCAAAAGACAATAATAGAGTCTAAATAGTGTTGTGACATTGCGAATTGTTAATAGTCTGTGAGTGAAAGTCCAACATTGTTTAACCAGTGAGCGAACGTAGTCATATGTGAAATGTAATAATATATGAATAAACAAACGCAATATTATAAATATATATATAAACATTAACAAGAGACCCCGAATAATTATAATTAACGTTTAATCAATCAATGATGGGAAATGGTAAAATGGGTGTGCGCAACAAAATAATATCCATGTATATGATATAATAGTAATAAATGTAAACATATTAACATAAACACACAAAGCGAAGAAGTCCAACTGTATGTTGTAATATGTATATTGTTTATGCCAGAAAATAAATAAATAAATAGAGTGAAAAATAGTTTGATGTAATTATATATTTTTATTTCTCCTCCCTGAATGATCTCCTGAAAGAAAAACATGATCAAAACAAGAGAGAATGTAAATCAAACGCGTGATCCGTAATTTATAGGTTATATCCTCAATGCATTATTAATCTATCAATATTATAGTAAGTTCAAATCACGCGCTGGACCCACATTGTGGACTTCTCCGTGCTTTCACAAAGGACAGAAGAACATTAAAGACAGATAAATTAAGACCAGTTACGTAATACAAATTGCAGAATAAAGAATTGAGTACCAGACGCATGACTCTTAACAGATACTGTTTCGTCAATTTTATGACCCAGGATAAGAGATACACCAAAGTATCGCACCAGACGTGCATAATTATTGCTGTTTAATGATTTAATTGCTAGCTAGCCCAAGAGTACACTCGTTTTCCAATGTATAACGTTCAGTCCACATGACAGAAAGATGAAACTAGATGTTTCCGTTTTGCTAATTAATATCTTAAAAGGAAGATATATATAGTTAATATTATGCCAAGCAGATACAATTGTTGCTAATGGACAATGTTTATACAAGTTTAGTCAGAAATATGACCACTTTCTGGTGTTCAGCATTTATGCGTCTCATATATAACAGTGATTCAAAGAAGATGCTGTTTTACAATTAAATATTGAAAATACGGTAAGTGTGACATATAAGTATCACGTCAAACGAATGCAGTGGTACTTGATTGTTGATATAAATATAAAACCAGTCTGGAATACACCCGATTTCCAGCACCAGGTCTACACGGCATAAGGTGTTAAGATATGACTCTCAACCGACACTGTTTCCTCGATTTTGTGATCCAAAATAAGAAATTCATCAGGATATCGTGCAGAATATACATAATTATTACTGTTTAACAAGTTTATCGTTAATTAGTCCAGGTATTTGATCGCTTTTCAGCATCAAGCTTTCAGTCCACAAGATAGAAAGATCACTCTAAATATATCAATTTAACTAGTTTAATGTTTAGAAAAGGGAAGATATATGATTATTATTACATTAAGTAAGTGTGATTGTTATTAATAGACAGTATATGTACAACCTTGGCCAAGAATATAGTCAATCTTCTAGTGTCCAACGATTGTGCACCTCATATATAAAAGATGGCTCAAAAAAGACGATATTTTACAATTAAATATTAGGCAGGATAAATGTGACATAAATATCATGTCAAACAGATGTAGTGGCACCTGACAATTGACACGAGTGCAAAACCAGACAAAAATATACGCGCTTTCCAATATCAGTTATATACGTCATGTGGCGTTAAACACAACTCCTAACAGACACTGTTTCATCAATTTTGCACTCCAGAACAATAGATACACCAAAGTATCGCACTGTACATGAATGGCTGCCACTGCTTGATAGATCTATTAATATTCAGTCCAAATATATAGTAGTTTTCCAGTACCCAGCGTTCAAGCCACATGGTGAAAAAGAATGACTCTATTTTCAATTTTGCTAATCTAAATGCTTCAGTATGATAAAAAATAACACAAGTATTACGTCGGATAGAATCAGCGGTACTTGTTTGCAAATATAATGCAGAATCAGTCCGGAGTATACGCAATTTCCAAAATCATACGCATACACCATGCAGCGTCAAAGTACGACTCCTTATCACACTGTTTCGTCGATTTCTGTTACAGAATGAGAGACGTATCAAGAAATATCGCACCGGATAGACATAGTCATTATTATTTAATAAATTTATTGATAATAAGTCTAGACATATAGCCATCTACAGAATGCATCATTCAGACCACATAGTAGAAAACAGATGACTCCAGATGTTTCAATTCTGTCAATTAGAATATTTAAAGGAGGAATATATAATTTGTATTGTGTCAAACAAGTGCAATTGCTGCCAGTAAACAACATATCTGCAGCTATATCTCAAAACATAACTACTATTTGGTATCCAACATTCATACATCTCATATATAGGTTATGTCACTGTATAGAGCACAAAGGAACAAGCATAAATAACTTATTCATAAACACTCTCATTTCAAATCACAAATTTATTTATTTATTTATTGTTTATTAGTCAATCAGGCATATATGTTCTGCAATATGTATATAATAAAGCACACAAAATACAACCACCAGTAGGACAAGGTACATACATAAGGCAAACTTGCACACATAGTCACAGTAACTTGTTTAACAAATAATGCAGGCGAACACCCATCGTACTATAGTTTATCGCAGGGGCGAATTTACGGAGCAGCTACGCTGCAATCAACGCAGTAGTACCGAGGTGACGGAAATCCGCATACATAATACCCGCACGCATATATTGCAACCACAGAACGCAGTACTGTGTATGTTAAATTAATGTATGAAATATACATAGGGTATATAAAGATCACGGCGATCTCGCGTAGATATCTTAGCATAAGCGACGATTAATCACGCAAAGAGAATCTCGCTAAATATAACGAACTTATTCGCATCGCGTCTAACCTATCAGGTTGATAAATGCGTTCATGTGCATGCGTACGCAAGGCTGGAAATGCACACGTGGTAATTGCACACACGGAGATGCCTCGATAGATTCCGCACTATTTCCGATTAAAGAGAGATGAGATCTAATCTCGCAGCGAGAGGACCGAAAAAAGTTAGCTCGTTCGCGTCGTGTCAAAAGATAAAAGTTAAAAGTTAACCTCCCGCACTGGACATGCATATGCATGCATATGCATGTAGGGGTCGAAATGCACGCGCGGCAAGTCACTCGCGGGGATACTACGGCAGACCACATTATTCTCCCAATTCAGGGGAGTTTACGTCGATTTACATCGACGTGTCATCCTCGATGCACAACCGCGCTGTGATATCCTCGCGCGGGAAAGATATCCGTTGGTGTTAAAACGATCGCGGAGGGCAGCAGCACAACCGCGGCCATATCACACTCGCGAAAGATTCACGTTGTCGAGGCGCACGATAAACACCGCGCCATTATCGCCATGATTATAAGCGCGAGAGAACGCAAGGCTCGCCAAAGTCGGCCATTTTCGCGAACAACGAAAACTCGATCGTCTGTGCAACAGGCCACGAGGCATACTTAAGTCGGCCATTTTTATGCTCGAATTCACGAGGCCCAAGACGTCGAGAAATTTCACCCGAGCCATGTTCAAGGCTTGAAAATTCGTCCCCAATGCTTTACGCCACTTTAGTTTCAGACAAAAACAAATGAACGGACTCACATGTCATCTCAAAAACAGACAACTTACCTTCTATGTCTATATAATAAGTATTGTCTAGAGAAATCAGGGCCATTTATATATGAATCGTCCCTGTATCGTCCATCCTTCCTTCACATAAGACACAATGTCTTCTTCTCGGTTGCAAAGTAGCCATCTTGTCTTCAAGACACATCACCAATAAAGATCAGTTAAAATCTATTAGAAATCTTACAAAAGAACGGATCATATATGCATAAAACAATGCGCGTAATCATCGGCAAGCGGCACAAAGGTTAATAATCAGCGATATGTCGCCGATTCGCAATATTTCCATATCTTAAAGTCATGGAGTGCCACGCGGCACATGGCACATAGGTCCAGATTCGCGGCCATTACGCATGAAGAATATAAATGTTGATAAATCCGACACATCTTAACAATATTTTCAGTAATTTATATATAGATCCACTCAGAAACATAGCGCGCACAACCTCATAGTAAACTTTCACGGAAATTTACAGTCTGAAAAACAGTTTGCACACTTGTGCGGAGCGATGTGGAACGCGTCCGTTCTCCTTCGTGCCTTAGGCCAGCCTCCAACCTAACCTAACCTAACCTAACCTAATCTTGCAGCCGACGGCTGCAATTGCGCCGGCTGCCGATGGCGCAAAGCAGCTGCCCACGATAGTGGACGACCGGATCCTGCCGGAGCCGCTCATACGGCCCGGGAAGAAGCCGAAGAGCGACACGCCGATGGAGGAGATGGAAAAACCAAAACTGAAGGACGTGCGGTTACCAAAGCACGTTCAAGCGGCGATAGAGAACGTCGTAAAGATTAAAAATAAGAATTAAGAGAGACATGTACAGATTAGCGAAAAGTTAGATAAAAGTTCATTAGGTTAAAATATTAGGCATAAATGTTCAAATATAAAATGTCGGCGTAGAGATTAAGTTCAGTGGTTTAAACTCAAATCACATATTCGGTTTTTTTTCTTTCCTTCTTTCTCAATGGGTCACACGCGGATCACATAAGAAAGTTTCGCGATCGGCCAAAGTTAAAGGCTGATTAATTTGTTTGTTTAATTGAGGGTTTACACACGAATTTACAAAGTTTTGTTGTCATTAAAGTTCGTTGACGAACAATCTTATTTACGTTTGAATTTCTCATATAAAGTTCATTGTCGGCGAATTACCTGTTTAATTATTTACAACCATACCAGATAAATATAGTATCGAAATATATAATGTCAATCATGAAATAAAGAGACCGGAGATTAAGTGCTACGAGCACCAGGTAAAAATCCAAAGGGGTTCTCAATATCGATTAATTTGTTTTCGAGCTGTGAGGTTTAACTTTCGTTTCTTTTGGTTTTATTCTATACTCGTGGTTCGAAGTTGAAATAAAACCCCATCTGGGTATGAAATAGCGTTAACGGGGAGTTGAGAACCCAAAAGCGGGTAAAAGCTAAAGGCGCGTCCACAACTCGAAGCATGGACGACGCATACGCCAAAGGGACGTACGAGTAATGCAGGGTGACGTAATTAATCGATAGGCGCGCAAACACGGAATAACTGACCGAAAAACGACACCGCAAACATAACCCTAGTCGTAATTAGGGATACCATAACACGTGGTATGCGAAATAAGATAATACAGAGCGCGATCGGGAATATACCGACGGAAATAGGGTAAAGGCACCCCGACTAAAACAACGCCACCATCAGCGGAAATGGCGGATAGCTAGAACGCGGAATTAGGGGCGGAATTCATAGACCAAACTTGAAAGTCAAGACGGTCTTAAGCTCGTTCTCAAGACTACGATCAATTCATAGTTCTTGCTTAAGACCGACTTTCAAGTTTAATCTTGAGCTCGGTCTTAAGTAAGCAAATAACGTTGCATAGATAAATCTTAAGACCGATTCAATGCACAGTTCTTACTTAAGATTTGTCTTGAGCCGGTCTTGGTCAAGTCGAGCAAATAGTCGACTTAAGACGGTTTTGTGAGGTTATGTTCTACATTGGCTGCGTTCGGAAACGTCATCCGAGTGCACACTAGTATACTCCCTTCTCTTTTCTCAGCGAGTTTGAAGAAGGGAGTAGACCCGTGTGTACCCGGGTCACCCGGGTGATGTTTCCGTGCGAGTGGTGATATTCCAGTGTCGGGATTGCTGGGGATTGCGTCATTCTCGCCGTCGTGGCCGGTGGCCGTCATCATTGCGTCGTGTACCGCGACGATTAACCTTAAAGAGAGCGACGGGTGCAGTGGTGGTGTTTTACCTCCGAGGAGGTACGACGAGTAAACTCGAGTCGCCGATATTCGAGGCGAGGAAGTGTGACGAGGAAACGACGAGGAAAAGCAGAGGGAGCGAGTGCGAAAGGGGAGAGCGAGAGAGCGAGAGAGAGGGACAGCGGACAGGCCGAAGCGTCGCAAGCCAGGAAGTTCCGACAACCGCGACTCCATCAGGAAACTCCAGAAGTGGCAACGGTTTCGTCGGGAAGTATCGAAATTGGCGCGAGGGGCGGAGAAGTCAGATGTGGTCTGGCTCTGGTGATAGCGGCGGAAGCGGAAAATCCCAAGGCTCAATCGTTAATGGCTAGCTTTAACGCGTTCAAGTTTTCCAGCAGCAACAATATAAGATTCCAGTGCAACGTGTGTGGTTTGAACGCTGTCAACCTGTGAGTACTCGCTTTTGCAATTATTTTATACGTATGAGCCAAAATGCAAATTTCAACAATAAAAATATTATTATTTTTAAAATAAAAATGTAACGTGTATCTTTTCTATTAACAGGTAAATTGTCACGGTTATAACGCCTTCGGTCGTCGTTGCAGAGATGTTGATTCCGAGAATAATGACATATCTCTTATAAGTGTATCTGATGGATATGAAGGTCAACTTCGTGAAGAGATAACTATTCAATCGAACTTAATATTCACTCTGGAAAGGAGAGAGAAGAGGTATACAGCAGATCCAGCTGAAGGTAAAGCACAGCATGCGCAAAGAAATAACAACTTTCACGTATAGCGTATTGGAATAAAAAAAGTAATCATTTTTGCTCCTTTTGCTACATTTCAGCTTCTTCAGCCCAAAGAGTGGAAGATATCTGTGTTTCTATGGTCGGCTTTATCATAGAGAGCTGATGCGAAAGTGTATCAATAATCTGGCGATAGGCGACGTGTCCAGTTATCAAACGTGTAATTTTGTCACAAAGATATACATAGCCTTCTTAGGCTACACCAGCGTAGTGCATAACAACGAGATGAACAAGAAAATCATCACGCTCAAGCACAGTCTGACCAAAATGGAGAATGCGTGTTACACTATCAAAGTGCGGGGATCCGAGATACCGAAGCACATGTTGGCCGATATGGTCATTGCAGCGGCTGAGGAATACGCCACCGAGGACGATGAGGGATATCAAGCGTTTTAATATATACGAGAGCGCGGATTACTTTAATATTCATTAATTATTGTGGACTTATCAACCTGATGCGGGATAAAAGCAGCATTTGATATAGCTGACCATAACATCGGAAATTTAAATGTTAAAGAAACTTAGTTTTCTAGTGCCGATTATTCGATTATTTGAAACTGTTAATTTCACGAAAATTACATAAAAAATTCTATGATATACAATTATCTTAACCTTGGACATTTTAAACGTTTAGAATAAGTGTTTTATATTTTCAATACGCATCAGATTAATATAATTCGTACTTTCCGACATGTAAAAGAGCAACGTCGGTTGTAATATATTATTAACGTTTTTATATATCTCTCTTCAAGTAAAATGGATATACAAATACAATATTTCAAGACCATGTACAAAAATAAATATTTTATAACAAAATATATCTGTATTGCGGACGTATCTATAATTTGGACGCTCTCGAAATTTGTAAAATCGACGATAGCGTAGGAAAATCGATGATTTCCATCATTAGTCGGTAGTACCATCATCCTCCAGCTCACTCCTGTCGTCCCAGTCGTCGGAACTTTCGGTATACACGGACAGCTCGTAATCAGACTCGTCAACAGATTCCTCCGCGGATGAAGTGCGCGCCGCAATCCCATTTGATCCTCTAACAGGGCAATCCTTAAGCTCGTTCGGTGGATCCTTATCACAAGGAATGCCGTTCAAACTTTCACCAGGAGACCCTGCAGCTTCCATGCTGGACAATAAGCAGGCCTTCTTAATGTCTGCTTCATTATTTGGATCTTCCTGATCAATCTGAAATGTAGGAAACCTTTTAGTAAGAAAATTCTTCACGTAAAATTCCCTCTCTTCGGATGTCAACAATAATCGCTACCTTTCTCTTCAATGTCCTGATCACCTTCCTGCATCGTGTCCGGCACCGAGATGATCTTGAACCAACATTTGTCGGGCAGCAGAGAGCAAACGTCGCCTGGCTTTATCTCGGCACGCTGCTTCTCAATTTAAGAGCTCGCCATCGTGCGCATCCAGTGGGTTTCATATAACATGGTGCCACCTAATACTGGAAAATGGTTTTTATAGAAAACTGCTACCGTTGACATATTGCAAAAACAAATAAGCTATCACACCATCATGCAATTCTCTTCAATAGCGAAAGCTATTGTTATAAGTGGTTAATTTTGCTATCGTTACACGTTGTCAACTAAAGTATCACCGAGATTATATCTCGGTTAAGTCAAATTTTATCAGAGTTTATTATTATCAGAGTACCAATACGTGTCAAATGATAAAGGTCTTTCTACATAGAGGTCGTAGTCGTGAGTTGTAAGAAATTGACCAATCACATTCGAAGTTGAGGAGAATATTCAATCTGTGATTGGTCAATTTCTTACAACTCACGACTACGACTTCTATGTAGAATAACCTTAAGGATGACCTTAGGCGAGACGGGAGGCCTTACCGGAGTAATCGTCATTTCATCGTTGGGCCAGAGATCGATGGTCACGGCGTGTTTGAGCACTTGGCCGTCGTTGCACTGCGATAACGGTAAGGATCGTTATATTTCAACAAGACAATCAATCCGTTGACAATTATCGTTTATGTCGCGATGATGCTCGTCGTACCTCCTCCTCGGAGGGAAAACACCACTGCACCTGTCGCTCTCTTTAAGGTTAATCGTCGCGGTACACGACGCGATGATGCTCGTCGTACCTCCTCGGAGGGAAAACATCACCACTGCACCCGTCGCTCTCTTTAAGGTTAATCGTCGCGGTACACGACGCGATGATGACGGCCACCGGCCACGACGGCAAAAATAGACGCAATCCCCGGTAAATTCTTGTAAATCTTTATCATGATTGGTCAAAAAGCTTGGATTCCCGAACATTGCCGAAGCCATATTCTTAAGCACAGACTTCGTCAAGACGATCTTAAGCTAAAACTTGTGTTCTCAAGATTTATCTATGCATGTAAAGCCGTCTTCAGACGGTTTTCGATCTTAAGACCGTCTTGGCCAAGATCATGCTTAAGACAAGTCTTGAGCAACGTCTATGAATTCCGCCCTAGGTTACCATGGGCAGTGGTAAGGCACTTAGGGTAACTAACGGCGCGACCGACGAAAGACCAAGGTGGAAGCCTATCGGGGAATGAAAATAGAAGAATAGAACCGGCGGTAGATATGTCGGTATGGTAGATCCCGAAAAGGCGATACCACGGCAGGTGGTAAACGGTTCGAGTGAACCACCCGTTGGAATAGCGAACCGATAGCGCGAATGCGGTGTAGGGAACGGTAAAAAGGCGAAACCAGCGGCAATGGTAGATTCGAACCGATAAATCGAGAAATCGGTGGACCACGCGACATGGTCAACGGATCTAGCCAACTAAGGGTCAGGACGAGGAACCAAGGATATGAAGGGTATCCCAGACGCGAAAATATCGAGGATTGACCAACGATTGGCGGGCTAGCCGCATACTTGTGCGCGGAGCGAAGAGAAGCGGAACGAACGAACCGTCGTTAATGAAAAGTCGCGACAGCATGGTAATGTACACGCGATATCCCATTATCCGGAGAAAACTCCATTTAAATAAGTAGTTGATTAATTATTGAGAGATATCCGGACATGGGATAACGCGTAGGGTAGGAATCGTACGTTCGAGAAGGAATTTATGAAAAAAATTGTTGATCACCGAGGGAATGTGAAAAACAAGTCGAGCGAATCGCGAGAACAAAAGGCTTTGGAACGCGGAAGCAAGTCGAATAGCAGGTGAGCCGCACATCTGGCGAACAGATGTCGAAAGGGGCGTAACCATAAGGCGTGGCAGCGAGAAAGGTGGGACAGCGGCCTAGAGTATAAAAGGAGGCGCAGACAGAGACTCAAGGAATTCTCGCGCTATAAGTTTATTGAAAAGGAAGTTTGTCGTCGGAGCTCGAACTTGTAACGAAACTTTGCTCGTGAGACACATACCGATTGATACTTAGCCTCAGCGTAGAATATCCCGCGTCAAGCGTGTTAAATTATAAGACCCGCGAGATTGATCATTGTATAATCTGAACCAGAGTAAAATAAATTATATTTTACCTACCTAAAAGATATATATTCATTAAACTCACTCGTGTGCGGTCTACTTACCTTGTCGAAAATATTTACCTGATCCTGAAACTTACTTGTCGGCGAACCTAAATACGTACGGGGAGATCCAGAAGCGGTCCATCGGCGATCCAGAGGCAACAGTCGGCGGTGCACAGTCGTAGTCCAGAGATCCAAAGTCCGTGGTCCAGCGGTGATCCAAGATCCGGGGCGAGTCCGGGTGACCTGAAACAGAAGAAGAAAGGGGAATCAGCGTGGTAACGAAAGGTTTGAAACAACGTATATATAGTCCTTTCTCGGTTTATCGGTAAAAACGCGAGTGGCGACCGTGTCGAGAGACAGTAAATAGATAAAGGGGGAATATCACACCTCCGTGCGGTTACAGTAAAAAGACTGGGTTCGACGGTGGAAATCAATCGTTGTGAAACGTGCGTGACGATAGGGCGTGACCCTGCGGTCTCGGAAACGAAGCGGCGTAAAACCCGCACCGATAGCTTGCCTGGCACACGGAAGGGAACAAAACCCGTAACACCTGGCGACCGTGACAGGACACGCGTAATCGAATTGCGTGCGAATCGCAACGGGCGAGAGAAATCGTTCGAGAATAGTAGTTTGTAAAGAAACCGAAAGTTTCTTGCGAGAACCACGAAAGGCGTAATCCGTTCAGGTATATCCAACGATCGAAATTAGGCGTGCGAAATAAGATTTTCGGGGAAACGTGAAACAACGTGCGATAAAGGACGCGAGGCCGCGAATGATTAGGTTCGTAGCATTAATAAATCGCGTAGAGAGCGTACGACGTTGTCCACCGGGTCTTAAGCACAAAGCCACGTAAAGGTCGGATTACAACGGCGGTACGCATATTTCAACGGTACTGTAGGAAAAGGAAAAGTGAGTCGTAGCGCGAATAAAGTGCATTCGATAGCACGCGTGTCAGGAATATAGCAACAACGTGCGCCAAAACTAGACGCGAGGTCGCGATAATCCAAAAATTTGTCGTAAACGTAAAAGAATCGCGTTAACAAGGGTACGTATATTCCACGCGAATCGGCACCGAGCGCGGAGAAATTAGAAGAAAGAAATTGATAAAAGGGACCCCGTTACATAGAGTATACGGCGGCTAAGCTTAAGGACTGGAATCCTAACATACCGGGTGGGGCGTAAGTCGCAACGCGCGCAAAAATAAGCTCCACATACCGGGTGGACCGAAAAGGGTCAGAATCTAAAGAAATTTCGTAGATCAATAGAAACCGCAATAGCGACACGAATAGCGAAACGCGCGAACGCCGGAAAAACGTGCGTAATAGGTTACGCGTGATTGTAGTGCGCTGATAATAAGGCACGTACGATCATAAACGAACGCGGACAAACACGTACGGGCATTGCGGGCGCCAATTGAAAAGTGATCGCGAGCGGCTAAAGAATAAAGACGTAAAGTCGAAGTGGCAAAACGGGGCCGAAACGGCCAAATCGTGGCAGAGGTGCGCGATCGAAATCCGCACCGGGGATGCCGAAGGTGCTACATTCCCCAGTAGGAACACGTACGAGATCTCAAGGACCGGCGGAGTCAGAGGATCAAATTGTGCGTAACGTGAGGGAAAGAATCGATAGAAATAATAGACCCGTAGTGATCCAGCGAGAAAACGCGGACAATATGGAGAACCCAACGCAGCAGCGACAGTTGGACGAACAAAATTTAGATGGCGAAAACAATCGCGTGTTAAATTTGAGCAACCAACGCGGAGAGGCGACGAATCAGGAGTTGCTTCAACAAAACGCGGAGCTCATAATGCAAATGCGACAAATGGCCGAGGAACTCGAGCAAATACGGGAAAGTCAACGGAACGCGAGGCGGAGTATCGATGACAATCGGAGCGAACGCGAGTCAAGACCGAGCGATAGGCGCGATCATAAAAATGACTCCCGTGTCTTCGACGATAGACAACCGCTGGCGGACATGCCGTTAGACGTCGTACCATTGAGAATAAGATTACCTCGAGGAGGATGGATAAAGAATCCATTCGACGAATTGATATATCGTGGTAAGAGCGACAAACAGAATCCGATAAGATTCTTACAGAAATTTGAAAAGTTAGCGGTGTACAAGAACGTGCCGGAGGACGAGCAAATGCATTATTTTGGACGATGCATGCGTGGCGCGGCGAGTCAATGGTTCGAATTACAACAACCGGAGAATATGGACGAGCTGAAAAGAATGTTCACGCAGACGTATTGGGGTTGTCAAGCGCAGATGCGTTTTCGGCAAAGAGTGTATTTCGGAAAATACCGACAAAACGAAGAGCAATTATCGATGGCCGAGTACGCGTTGAGCGTGGCCAGACAGGCCAAGACACTCCTACCACCGATGAGCGACGAGGAAATAGTACAGACGGTGCGCGAACATTACGACGCCGAAGTGGCGCGTGAATTGAGACCATCCGTGGTCAAGACGGTCAACGATATGGTTGCTATGCTCGATACCATTGAAAACGAGCGCGAAACGCGCAGATTGCGCGGCGAAGCGAGACGAGCCAACGCAAACGACGCAAAAGCATCCGATAACCGGAGAGACGCTGGAAGAAACGCAAATACGACAAAAACGACCAACCAAATTGCGAACGTAAACCACCAAAGGGCAGGAGGACGCAATAATATTTCCAACAGACGCGAAGCGACCGGCCAACAAGGAAACCAGTCGCAAAACAAATCGTACAGCTGGAGGAAAGCGGAATCACCCGAGGTGAAGGGCAAAGGGGACGTCGACATCGTCGAATTACCGGACAGTGATGACAACGAAGGTAAACCGAGAGTCACGCGGTACACACGCGAACGGGACAACGAGCGTAATCGCAAACGCGGGGCGTACAATAGGAATAATTATGGAGGAAATGCTAAAACGGCATATACGCAAGGGCGTAAGTTGGCCGCGATAACAGCGGAGGGATACGCGAATGACGGGGAGCGCGATCGAGAAGACGACGACCGACGAGCGATGACGGGGCAAGCGCGAACAACGACGATTATGCCAACGACCGAAACTGTTGCGCGATAACACGCGACAAGGTTGAGAACCGTCACGAAGAAACAGGGGCGGACGACGCTGCGACGAACGGGCAACGGGTAATCGGGCCCGTTAACATCATAAGGACGCGCGAGATCATTCGCGAACTTGACGATGATATCGCGAGAGGACAGGCGGCCAAAATCGAACAACCGGACGTGCCAATGATCGAGATGCGATTCGGTAAATGCAGCACGAAAGCGCTGATAGATACGGGAGCGCAGGTCACGACCATGACACGTGCCTTTTACGAGCAGTTACGCGAGTCGAAAGAAGAAATGGTGTTGCTACCGATTAAAAAATTTACCCTGAGAGGAGCATTTTCGGAGAAAAAATCCGTCATTTCGAACAAAGTGCGAATCGTATTCGAATATAAAGACGAAAGATACACGCACGAATTCTTTATCGTCGATAAACTAGCGTACGAGATAGTACTAGGAATCGAAGTATCGGCTGATGCTAGCGTGCGATGACGAAATAGACGTCAGTTTTCGTAGATCAATTAATCCGATCATGCGAATGAACAATATGGAACGCGACGAAGCAACCAATCAGCTGAGCGAAATATTAGATAACCATGCCGAATTGTTCAACGGGGAGATCGGTAGAGTGAACCATTACGAACACCGGATTGAAATGAACATAACGCGCCCGTACAAGAAGAAGACGTATCCAATACCGGAGATTCATATGAACCGAGTGAGGAAATATATCCAGGAACTCGAACGAAAGGACATCGTGCAAAAACAAGCAACGCAATTCGTTAATCCACTGGTGGTGGTAATAAAGAAAAATGGCGACATTCGACTGTGCTTGGATGCTCGGGAGATCAACAAGCAAATGGCGAATGACCACGCCCAACCACCAACCATCGAGGAGATATTCCGACGAATAGGGAAGAAAAAATATTTTTCCACGCTGGACGTGAGCCATGCCTTTTGGCAGATTCCGCTCACGCCCGAATCAATGAAATACGCCGGATTCTTCTTCGACGGACAAACGTATGTGTTCAAACGTATGCCATTTGGATTAAAAACATCGGGGGCGTCGTTTACGCGAGCCATGCACGAGGCATTGGGGGACCAAGAATTTCTATTGGTGTACCTCGACGATGTGTTGATAGCATCCGATACGTTGGAAGATCACTTGATCCATTTGAAATAGGTCTTGGACAAAATGGAACAGTCGGGATTTCGACTGAACAAAGACAAGTGTGAGTTTCTCAGAGAGGAAATAAAATTCCTGGGACACACTTTTAATGAAATCAAGGCCGAAATAAATCAAGAAACGCGCGACGCGATAGCCAATTTTGAGAGACCGCGTAATAAAAAGCAAATACAATCATTCTTAGGACTCGTGAATTGGGATCGTAGATTCATAAAAAACCTGGCGAGACTAACTAGACCATTGGAAGAACTTCTGAAAAAGGGACAAAAATACGAGTGGACTATCGAGCGGCAAGACGCGTTTAATGAAATAAAACAAGCGTTCCGCGAAGCACCGGATTTGTATCTATTTAGGCCAGATGCGCGATACGGCATTTACGTAGACGCGGCGCGAACGGGCTTAGGCGCGAGATTGTATCAATACCAACCGGGCGCCGAATCGGAAACGAAACAAACGGTGGGTTACGCGAGCCGAAGTCTGAAAGGGGCGGAAGTGAATTATACTATCACGGAACTCGAATGTTTGGCTCTGGTATGGGCACTCAGAAAATGGCACACGTTGTTGTTGGGTCGACACGTGCGCGTACATACCGACCACCAAGCGTTAAAATTTCTCAGTACCTGCGTACAGAATAATAGCCGAATCGCACGATGGTTCACGTTTCTTCAAGAATTCGATCTGGAGATTGTGCACTTGCCTGGGCACGATAACGAGATCGCGGACGTGCTTTCGCGAAAGGCGATAAACGCCGATGCGGCGAACGAAATCAAGCGAATCGCGTTGATTCGGGACGTAAATCAAGGAAACGACACGCAAACGTGGATCGGAATGATCCGAGAAGCGCAAAACGCGGACGAGACGTTACGCGAGGCAATGCGAAATCATCCAGAAACAATATACGAACGCGACGGTCTTATACGAATAAAACGCGAAACGGGAGAAAGAATCGCGTTACCGCGCAAGACAACGCACAGTGGGGCCGATTCCCGAAAAGCTGGCCAAAACTCGAAAAATTAAGATATTTACTTGAAACTTGGTATATAGGGGTTTTTGGGGTCGCTGATAACGAATTTCAAGTCAAAATTAAAAAAAAACAAAATGGCGGCTACGAAATACTAAAAAGCATATCTATAAATCGTTATTTTTATGTGAAACGTGGAATTTATAGGTTTTTGGAGTCGCAAATAATGAATCTGGAAACAAAATAACGAATACAAAATTCTTAAAATCCATAATTTTTATTTATTTTATAAAAAAACTTGTGACATATACATTAAGAAGTACAATACAAAGCCGAATGTAAAAAATTTGTGTTTACAAAAATATTAATCTAATATTTCCATACAAATAGTTACATACAAGTACCTAATATTACATAAAATTTACATACAAATTAGTTTTCATCATCAGTTGAATTATCTGTATCTAAACCTGAAGAATCTGATGATATCGAAAAAGAAGAGATAGAATCGGCACTTAACGCATAAAGTGATGGTGAAATAAGCAATTCAACTGTTTTCGGATATAAGGATTTTAATTTCTTTTGTGGTAATTTTCTTAAACTTGATATATACGGATCTGATGACGCTAGCAAACGCAAGAAAAGATCTTCCATCGTTTTTGTTCTACTGCATTTTCGTGCAAAATCTTCACGGTATCTTTTAATATATTTATTACAAGACTCCTGTGCATCTTCAGACATTTGTCCGATTGGCAGTAAAGCAGATTGTATTATTTCAGACCCGTGAATTAAAAGTTTGTGAATAGAAGTAGGCATGTAGAACCAGGGATATAAATCGACAAATTTTCGAGCTGTCTGTATTGTGTATTCTTGGAAATCTGGTATGTTAATTTCATGACCACTTGTAATAGCTTGTAAAATAATATGAAATCTTTTAATAAGATCTTCGTCAACGCCCGTTATAGCAGCGGAAATGGATTCATTTTCAAAAAATCGTCGAGCAGTATTTCCATCATTCGTATTGCCAAATCCAGATTTTGGTTTATCCACAATAAGGCCTAACTGTTGGCGAAAACCTTTTTGAATTGTTTTTTTTCTATCCTCTATTAATTTCTTTTCTTCACTTCCTCGCGCTTGCCATTTTTTAATTTCGATTTTATACGAAATATGCAAACAACATTCAAAGAATCAAATCCACATATGTAATGTAGATAACCCGAAACATAAACTATCTCTATTAATTTCTTTTTTTTAAATTAAATCTATATTATTAAAATCTTTAGAAGTAGCATTGCATAAATAACAACGTTGAGTAGACGCAGTGCCAGTAATTGCGTTGCAAACTTTGCCATCGATCATCGTCAAAGCAAGTTCATAATTAACTGTGATGTCTTTTCCATCTAATACAGTGTTAAAAGGTATAAGTTTGCTTGCTTGTTCTTTTATATTCTCTGTTTGCTTGATAGTGGCCTCAGTAGTTTCATGCAAAAATTCAATTTTTATTGGCCTACAAAAGCGTGGTGATGATGGTCTCGGATTTTTCCATACAATGATTTTTTCAGATGTATTTTTATCAATCGATATAAGTTGCAGTGGAACAAGTGAAGTAAAAAAAATATTAGCATCTGATTTAGTTCCATCACCATCATCACTAAATTTTTGCTTATACATACTAAGGCCAGAACTACCATCACAGCCCCATTTACAAATTAAATTTAAATTTGAAAGCTGTTCACGAGTCAAAGTTTTTATGACATCTATTTGAATCTTCAAAATTCGATTAATTGTATGGTTCAGTAGAGATTGTAGTTTAACTTCTGCACTGGTTTCACATATGCTAATACTATTTTTTTCCGGGTAACAGTCACGCTTGGCTTTTAGTACCAATTTATAAGATGGATATAATTTACATTTCTTTTTTACACTTAAATTCCTTAGCCCCTGATATTGACTTCGCGATAGTTTTTGTTCCATTATAAGTGAAACAGCTTCATCAGCAGAAAGAGTAACTTCAGGAATTAATTCCAAAGAACTTCTGTATTTTTTAGCCTTAGATGGGCTACTCGAAGATATATCTTTAACAATTTTAGCAGCTTCTACTTTCCCTTCAGCTCGTAACTTCATGTGTGTTGCATAGGAGAGTTCTTCGATACTTGATTGCGATCGAATGCTTTCAGTTCTTCTTCGCTTCGTTCTTTCACTGCATTGTTCAAATTCCGGTTTTGGGCGGCCTCCTTTATTTGACGATGATGTAGTTTGAGATCCATCTTCTTTATTTTCATCGAGATAAACAATTACATTTAGCCACTGCTGATTTTTTTCCAGAAATTTTTGTTCTATTCGCTTAACTTCCTGCCACTTTGTTTTCAACTTATGTAATAGTTTAATAATGACAGATTTCGCATTGCCTGATAATGTAAAAGGCCGCTCCAACTTTTTCGACAAATGATCTTCAATTTTTTCATAAACTACAGCAGCATTGTCATTTAAATTGCCTTTCAGTAATGTAAAAATTTCTGTCCTCGACAAACCAGAAATTTGTTGGGTACTATCAGAACCTGAAACAAAGTTTTAAATTAATCAAATTAATATATGTATGTAAAAAATATATATATTTATATATATGTAGATATATGTATATATACATGTGTAAATATATATACAGTGGCGTGCAAAAGTTTCCAGCCAGTAACATTTCGTTAATATTTTTTTACTATATTATTTTGTTTCCTATATCTCATACTCACATCTCATAATAATAAAAAATCATTAGTCTTTTAAAAATATATTAGAGTACAAAAATTCACTGGCCGGAAACTTTTGCACGCCACTATATATATATATATATATATGTTTGTAAAAGGGCAGGTTTCGGGACCAAAGCATAAGCATTGCGGCAGTTTTCAGGACTTCTGGCAGTTTTCAGGTCAGTCTTGAAAATGGTGGCAATAAGAAGGTAGTTTTCAAGACAGTCCTGCATTCTGCCTATATATTAATTTTATGATTATTTCAATAAAAGTATGATATTGATGAATATTTTAACAGTATAATAGACTAATTAAAATAATTTTTAATTGAATTACATATTAAACTCACTATAAATGTGATATATACATATATTTTATATAACTACAAGGCACTTTTCAAAACTGTCCTGAAACCTACCGGCATAAATATTATATGATATATATCTAAAACAAGTTTTCGATATATATCGGGGAACGGCTGCGGCCTCCCGCCGAGTTGCGGCGACTTTGAGGGGTGAAGAGATGGACACGGGTTAAACCGTGTCTGTCCTTTCACTTCTGATCGGAGGAATGGTCCGTTCATGACACCGCGTAGACGTGTGCCCCGCATTGCACGTTGTTGCTCCCGAACGAATCAGCTCGAAGGGAGGCGGATAACCGTCGGGGTGTCGCAGGCGGCATGAACCGGGGGATTCGTGTCAACTATTGCACGCGACTCTCCCGAGCTGGGGAGGCGGAGCGGTGTAACCCCGTTTCGCCTCCAGGTTTTTCGGTAAATCAGGGGGTTCTTCTGACCCCTTGGGCGTGGGCGTGAAGAGCGCGTGGCAGTGGAGCTTCCCCGAAGCAATGCGAATAGCGTACCGGCCCAAGGGAGTTCTAGCATGCCGAGGGTAGCTACAGTACGGTTTTAGCCGGTAAGAGTCCGGGCATAACCCTTGATTTCCCCCGGGATCAAGGGTATCCATAAGGATTTCTCTACTTAAAAAAAAACAACATTGTAAAATTTTTTGCAAATTAACGAAAAATGAGGTTTGTACAATATTTTTCACGGAGTTACGACGCACACGTACACGCATACGTACACACTGGACAAAATACGACCAGCAATCTTTCCGAAATGCTCATCGGGTAATGTTTAATTACCCGGTTCAATTATCGGTTTTTGTTCAATTACCGCCAGCATTACCCCAGGATACATCATTATTTCAGGAAGTATTGTTTATTTAAATATTTTTTAACCAGACAAAAATGCAGTTTAGTAACATTCTTAGCGATACTCCAATACAATAGGTCTTTCTTATTTTCAGTGACACATCGATTTCCATAACTTTGGCATAAACTTTGGTATCATGGTATTTCTTGCAAAATCTCCGTCAATGCTGTGAAAGAGGTCTTTAACAATGCAAATTGCTGTTTCTGCATTCTTAAGGTAATTTGCTGTTTAATACTTTAATACTTTATGTATAATACGGTTTGTATACTCATCTCATGAGACCTGATAAAATTTCTATTGTATATATAAACTCTAATATTTTATTTATTAATTTAACATTATTCAACATCTATTTCAAATATAATAGAACTGAGAGCGACATATTCTATGCATATGCAATAGTTTGGAGAGCAGACCTGTTATCAACCACCAAAAAAGAATTTATTAACAAAGCACGAGATTCTTTTAAGCGAGAGTACCTATATTATTATCGTCTCCGCTATTAGAATCCTGTGAAATGTTATAAAAATCTCAACACTCATTCATTTCTCTTTTGGACTTTCCGGGATATAAGTCTTTTACTATCCAAGCATACTTTCCATACAATTCCATTTACTGTGCAGTACAAGCAATATAAAGTATGTAGTATGATTTAATGTGTCACATAGGAACAAGGCAACACCATGTATGAAATATTTATAACATAGAGTTAATAGCTTAAGTTATAGTTATATGATACTTTTACTAACATATGCGTGTATACGTTTCTCATGAAAATATCTGAATGATATAAATGCTACACATACATATATTACATAAATATATAAGTATTCCGATACACATAAGCGCACACATACACATACAAGATATCTGAAATAGGCGTTACATAATGTTGCTAAGCAGAAAATATCTTAGAATATATACTGAACAACTTTAGTAGAAATTACTAATAAAGTTATTCTGTATATGAAATTCTATTATATTTTGTTATTTATTAACACTATTAAACGCTTATTTCAGATATCTTATTTATATTACAATACATATTTAAGTAATATATGTGTGTAGGATTGTATAAATTCAACACATGGTATACATTTAGATATCTTCCTAAGAAATGTATACACGCATATGTAAGTACAAATATTATACAACGTAGGCTTTTAATTCTACGATACAATTAATACATAGTGTTGCTTTTTATATGTAACACATTGAATCATACTGCATATTTTATATTATTTGTACTGGACGATAAATGGCATTGCAAAATATGCTTTGACAGTAAAAGACTTATATCCCAGAAAGTCCAAAAGAGAAATGAATGAGCGTTGAAATTTTCATAACATTTTACAGGATTCTAATAGCGGAGACAATAATAATATACTCTCGCTTAAAAGAATCTCGTGCTTTGTTAATAAACTCTTTTTTGGTGCTTGATTACAGGTGTGCTCTCCAAACTGTTACATATGCATAGAATATGTCGCTCTCAGTTCTATTATATCTGAAATAGATGTTGAATAATGTTAATAAATAGCATTAGAGTTTACATATACAATAAAACTTTTATCAGGTCTCATGAGATGAGTATACGAACCGTATCACAAAGTATTAAGCAGCAAATTGCCTTAAGAATGCAGAAACAGCAATTTGCATTGTGAAAGGCCTCTTTCACAACAATGACGGAGATTTTGCAAAAAATAAATTTTGCAAAGTTATGGAAATTGATGTGTCACTGAAAATAAGAAAGATCTATTGTATTGGAGCATTGTTAAGAATGTCACTGAACGGCATTTTTGTTTTGTTAAAAAATATTTAAATAAACGATACATACTGAAATAGTGATGTATCTAATTAATGTTCCAAGAAGAATTGGTTTCTGATGTCAATTACAATAAATTTAATTGTCTCTGATATGTCCTTTTACTTGATGATTACATTACTCTGGTTTGCAAAGAGTCATTGCAAGGACACTTTGTCCGGAAAGGAAGATATGGAAGATTTACAGTTAAGTATGACACTGCAAAATAATAATAAATAGTTAATTATATATATTAATAATTATTATTATTACTTCGCGATGACATTACAAGAGGTTAGGAATACCGGTCTTTCATGACCGGTATTAACCGATTCGCAAGCCATTGTATTTCTACTTTTTGCCTGGTTTTCTGTAAATAATCAATAATTTTATTGTATCAGCTCGTTACCTAGCCGTACCGTTGTTATGACAAATTTCCTAACCTATCATCGAGTAATGTCATCGCGTGGAAATAATTGATTTATTATTATTTTACAGAGTCATACTTAACTGTATAGCGGGGAGCACACACTTCTGCACAACGCATAATGCGTAAGCATAAGAAAATTGATTGGTCTAGTTCCTTATGCACATGTGTATGGACCAATCAATTTTCTTATGCTTATACGCATTATGCGTTGTGCAGAAGTGTGTGCTCCCCGCTTATATCTTCCACATCTCTTCCAGACGAAGTGTTATTGCAATGACACCTTGCAACAAACACAGGGTAATGTAAGCAGAGAAAAAGAGCATATCAGGGTCAATTAAATTTATTGTAACTGTCATCTGGAACCAATTCTTCTTGGAGCATTAATTAGATACATCACTATTTCAGGAAGTATCGTTTATTTAAGTATTTTTTAACAAGATAAAAATGGAGTTTATTGAAATTCTTAGCGATACTTCTTAGCGATATAATAGGCCTTTCTGTTTTTTAGTGACACCTCAATTTCCATAACCGGCATAAATAGCGTATCATGGAATTTTTTGTAATATCTTCGTCAATGTTGTGAAAGAAGTTTTTTACAATACAAATTGCTGTTTCTGCATTCTTAAGACAATTTGCTGCTTAATACTTTATGATACGGTTTGTATACTCATCTCATAAGACCTGACAAAAGTTTTATTGTATATATAAACTCTAATATTTTATGCTATTTATTAACATTATTCAACATCTATTTCAGGTATAATAGAACGACATATTCTATGCATATGTAATAGTTTGGAGGGCAGACCTGTTATCCAGCACCAAAAAGAATTCATTAACAAAGCAGGAGATTCTTTTAAGCGAGAGTATATTATTATTGTCTCCGCTATTAGAATCCTGTGAAATGTTATGAAAATCTCAACACTCATTCATTTCTCTTTTGGACTTTCCTGGATATAAGTCTTTTACTGTCCAAGCATATTTTACAATTCCATTTACTGTGCAGTACAAGCAATATAAAGTATGTATTATGATATGAAATATTTATAACATAGAATTAATAACTTAAGTTATATGATACTTTTACTAACATATGCGTGTATACGTTTTTTATGAAAATTTTTTGAATAGTATAAATGCTACACACATACATATTACATAAATATATAAGTATTGCAATACACACACAAGCGCACACATACACATACAAGATATCTGAAAAGGCGTTACATAATGTTGCTAAGTTTTTAGAATATATACTGAACAACTTTAGTAGAAATTTCTAATAAAGTTATTCTGTATATGAAATTCTAATATATTTTGTTATTTATTAACATTATTAAACGCTTATTATTTCAGATATTTTATTTATATTACAATACTCATATAGAAGTAATATATGTGTGTAAGATTGTATAAATTCTACACATGGTATACATTCAGATATTTTCCTAAGAAACGTACACACGCATATATAAGTATAAATATTATACAACGTAAGCTTTTAATTCTACGATACAACTAATACATGGTGTTGCTCTGTGTATGTAACACTCATTGAATCATACTGCATACTTTAGATAAACTTGTACTGGACGATAAATGGTATTGCAAAATATGCTTTGACAGTAAAAGACTTATATTCCAGGAAGTCCAAAAGAGAAATAAATGAGCGTTGAGATTTTCAAAACATATCACAGGATTCTAATAGCGGAGATAATAATAATATACTTTCGCTTAAAAGAATCTCGTGCTTTATGTTAATGAATTCTTTTTGGTGCTGGATAACAGGTCTGCTCTCCAAACTATTACATATGCATAGAATATGTCGTTTTATTATATCTGAAATAGATGTTGAATAATGTTAATAAATGACATAAAATATTAGATGTACAATAAAACTTATATTAGGTCTCATGAGATGAGTATACGAACCATATTACAAAGTATTAAGCAGCAAATTGCCTTAAGAATGCAAAAACAGCAATTTGCATTGTAAAAGGCCTCTTTCACAACAATGACGGAGATTTTGCAAAAAATAGATTTTGCAAAGTTATGGAAATTGATGTGTCACTGAAAATAAGAAAGATCTATTGTATTGGAGTATCACTAAGAATGTCACTAAACTGCATTTTTATCTTGTTAAGAAATATTTAAGTAAACGATACTTACTGAAATAGTGATGTATCTACCCACTCGGCATGTAATATTTCAGAAACATTTCTGCAAAATTCCATTTGAAATATTACACCTTTCATCAATATTGCAGAAATATTTCACGACCGTTTCTGCAACATTTCTGCAATGTTTCAATCGGCACAATTATTTCAAATGCAACTTTGCTGAAAGATTTTGGCAATATTTCGGTAATATTGCTGAAATATTTCTGAAATATATCTACGAAATATTGCAGAAAACTTCAGAGATATTTCAAATACATTTTACACTAAGAAAAATGTTTTGTATTAGCAAAAAAATTTTGTTACTGACACAAAAACTATTTGTTGATATGTGAAAAATGAAATATTTTGTTACCGGAACAAAAAAAATATATTAAGCCATGTGCGTATAGCCGCCGCGCATTTGTCCGAAGAAATCCGCTCTCTCAGACGGTCACCCATCCAAGTAGTATACCGGCGCCTTGTTGCTTGACATCGATGATCGAACAGGGTAGTGGTGATCCTCTGGCTCTGACGCTTCTTTCTTTCTTATACTTGCTTATTTTGGTGTATTTTGGTGAACATAAAGCTATCACATAACAATATTAACAATACAGATATACGAATAAATATTTTTTGCCAGTCAGCGTCAAATATTAATTTATATTAAATATTATTAAATATTTTATTTATATTAAAAATGCCATATGACAAAATTTGGAATATGAGAGAATTCTTAATAAAAGAAAAAAAATTTAATAAAATGTAATACTATATAATAATAATTTTTTATAAGTTCTAAAGTTTGTCAGCAACTTTTCGGAAATATTACAAATGCAATGTTGTATGTAAAACATTCAAAAATATAACGCGTGCAATGTAAACGTAATAATAGTTTTATCATGTATCAGAAATGTTTCTAAACCATTACATCTGCAATATTTTTTCTGCAATATTGTAGAAATTCACTGCCTGCAATTCAATTTTTTATTACCTACGCAATCTTTCAGAAATTTTTCAGATATATTTTAAATGCAATGTTGCGTTTGATATGTTACAGAAATATTATTTGTGCAATGCAAACGTAATATTACTTTTATAATGTTTCAGAAATATTTTTGAAATATTGCAACTGCAACATTTTTTTGCAATATTACGGAGCATTAATTAGATACATCACTATTTTAGTAAGTATCGTTTATTTAAATATTTCTTAACAAGACAAAAATGCAGTTTAGTGACTTGCTTAGCAATACTCCAATACAATAGATTTTTCTTATTTTCAGTTATACATCAATTTCCATAACTTTGGCATAAACACCATATCATGGTATTTTTTGCAAAATCTTCGTCAATGCTGTGAGAGGTCTTTTACAATGCAAATTGCTGTTTCTGCATTTTTAAGACAATTTGCTGCTTAATACTTTGTGATACGGTTTGTATATTCATTTCATGAGACCTGATAAAAGTTTCATTTTATATATAAACTCTAATATTTTATGCTATTTATTAACATTATTTAACATATATTTCAGATATAATAGAACTGAGAGCGACATAATCTATGCATATGTAACAGTTTGGAAAACAGACCAGCTGTTATCAAGCACCAAAAAAGAATTCATTAACAAAGTACGAGATTCTTTTAAGCAATTACGCTTTGATCTCACTTAAAATAATCTTGTGTTTTGTTAATGAATTCATATTTTTCGAGATATTTGCCTGCCTCTTTTAAAATCGACCACCCTGTATAGTACATAGTTAAAAAGAAAATTTATAATATTTTAATTTAATAATGTGCAACTCAAAATAACAAAAATATAATAATAAAATATCTACTTATATATTATTGTCACATACTATTACGTTATTCTATATATTAAAAACTAGAGAAAAAAGAATTAAACCTAACTTGAATCTTTTTATATTTTATATGAAAAGGTAATTAAATAAAATATTCAATATAAGTTATTATTATATTTATTTTAACAGATTTGATAATAGATTGATCCAAAGTACAGAATAAAAATAAAATTATATGTATGCATACGTTACCTTTTCAGTATATTAATACTATTTTTTAAAATATATAAAATTAAATATACATGTATACTTTTGTAAATTATGTACTTTTTTCTTTTCTTAAAAATAAAATATATAATTTTATAATGCATTTTGATAAATAAAAATATATTTTAATACATGTATTTAAAGCTCAACCCGTATAACAAACATTATCTTTCAATACTGTCTTAGAAAATATTTGTATAAAAACGTTGAACATAAAAAGATCTATTCTATTTGAATGTCTTATATAATTAAGTATTTTGGAGTATTATTAATACCACAAATATAAATTCTTTTGTATTGATTATTTTTTCATTGATTATATTGATTATTTTACATCTAAATATGTATTCTATTTATATCTGTATATTCTACATATATCTAACTATATCTATCTATAAGATATAGATCTTGAAAAATTATCAATATAAAAAAAATTTGGTTGTGATATTAACTGCAACTCATTTAATTATATTGGAAATTCAAATAAAATATACTATATTCAACGTTTTTATATAAATATTGTCTAAGACAGTCTTGAAAGATAACGTTGTACTTAAAATTAAAATAACTGGTGGACATACATACATGCATTAATCTTTTTTTAAGATAAGATACAAATATGGAAAAGTAAATTTTAAAAAATATTAAGAAGACATACAAAAAAAATAGGATAATAAAATAATATTACAATGTACGCTTTTTAGTTTTTCCAGATAGAAGGTTGTTCATCCATGATCGAATCTGAGCAATACTTCTATCTTTTAAAATCGGATTTTCCAATTTAATACGTAACATATCTTCTGTAGTTGGCATTTTTGAGTTTGATATAAAAAAATCAAATGCTTTATATTCATCTATGCTCCATCTTGTTCTTTTTGTTCGACCATAAGGTGATGCTGAAAAATTTAATGAGATTTAGTTATTCAAAACTTCTGTGCACAATAGACAACATATATGAAAGATGTTTCATAATTTAATATAAACAATATAAATATTTGGTAATTATGCAATATAGGGGTCCACCCTCTGATGACCTTCTGAGTGACCTTCAGAAGGTTTTAGCCGTTGATCATTGTTTGTTAAAAAGTTATTAACAAAAAAATTTAATGAATAAAATGTAATTTTCTGACTACGTATATAGATTATATGCTTTTATATTATATTTTTCACTAAGCATAAGTTGTCCTTGATTTTACCTTTCCTATTGTTGACACTTACTGCCTAATACAGCATAAAGTGTTTAGACATTGGACATATGCTGTAATTTAATCTTCAAATTAAAAATTATCATACACATGTACACATACGCGCGCGCGTGTGTGTGTGTGTGTGTGTGTATGCATAATAATTTTTAATTTAAAGATTAAATTACAGCATGTGTCTATGATCGCCGTTTTTAAGTTTCACATTCATTGTATGAAAACTTGTCAAATAAACATAATTTTATCAATATTGGAGGTGAGACTTATACATTACATTCTTTTATTCATATATTCATTTAGCGTTGATGGATAGGGTAAAGTACATATTTCGGAGCTATGAGGGATAGCTATAGATGATAACGAAAAAATCAACATATGATAGGTACAGTCGGCTAGAGAGGCATTTCAAATTTGCAGGTTTGAATGAGGATCTGATCCGAAATATGCACTTTACCCTACATTGGGTGGAATATTATTGAATATCATTTTTTTCATTCATAATTTTGGTCTGCTTATAGGGAAACAAGATTTATCATTGTACGGTACATGGGGTTACCGTCCTTCCCTGGCAGGCAGGAATGGGGATGGACCTCGTTTCGCGTGAAAAATTGGGTTCGGGTAAAGCAGAGGATACTTTGTATTTATACTCCTTAAATTATAAAACTGTACATATACTTTTCAATATACTAACTATTCTCTCCTTTAACAAATTGTTTCTGTTACAAATATGAAGCATTTCCACACGAAGCGAGGAAAGAAAAAATGTGTTTTTAACTTTCCACGCAAATCAAGGTCCACCCTCACCCATCTCTCCTCTGCCTACATGTGTATTGTTAGATACATACCAGCAAATTACTTCCTTTAACACTGACACAAACTGGCAAATAACTGGTTAATAACTTTTTAACAATGACCGAGTGCTAAAACCTTCTGAAAGTCACTCAGAAGGGTAACCTTGACAACATATGTTAAGGTCAAGGTCATCGGAGATTGGTCCCCTATACTGCATAATTACCAAAACTTTTTATACATTGCAAGTTTTTTGTAATATCAATTTCTTCCAAAAAGTTTAACTTTATTACAAAGCATTCAATATTTTTGTCCGACATTAAAATTGCAATATATTTGTATACATGTGTATATTGTGTATATATTATATGCATATAAATATACATATATACATATAAATATACAGGGTATTCCATTTTAACTTTTGTACCCTAATATCTCGGGAGCCAATTATTTTATTTAAAAGTTTTAGACAAAAGTTGTATAATTTGGAGAGGACCATCAAATGAACTGACTAAATTTTGGGTCCAACGTCCATTTTGGACCCAATAAGATCCAATTTGATTTTTTTTAGTATAAATCTTAATTTTTGATTATATTATCTTTTTTTATTACTTAATTTAAACAACTGTTGTCTGAAACATTTTTCTATTTGCCTAATACTTTTTTAGATATTCAAGGGGGTAACTTTTTCAATATTTAGCTTAAGATATCTGGATAATTATTTGTCGGAGGAAAAAATAGTACAAGCCTTTTTGACTTGATTTTATCTCAAGAATATACTATTGCAATAGTACTCATTTTTTTTTATATTTGTGTATGCATCTCTTTGAAGTTTTCATGTATACACAAATATTTAAAAAAAATTTGAGTATTATTGCATATTCTTGAGACCAAATCAAGTCAAAAAGTCCTGTATCACTTTTCCTTCCAACAAACAATTATCGAGATATCATAAGCTAAATATTGAAAAAGTTACCAAGTTTCTGACTATCTCAAAAAGTATTAGGCAAATAGAAAAATTTTTCAGAACAAAAGTTGGTCAAACTAATTAGAAAAAGATGGTACAATAAAAAATAGGAATTTTCATTTAACTTCAGCTCTATTGGGCCTAACAGTGGCTTTGGACTCAAAATCTCTAATAAGACCTATTGATCCCCTTTGAACTCTCCAGTCCTCTACTTTTATCAGAAAATTTTTTCTTTAAAATGTATTGTTCAAGAGATATTTAAGATCGTCATTTAAAATGGGACACCCTGTATATACTGTAAACTGAGCAATATCCAAAGTATGGATCGTGAAAGTTTTCAGAATATTAAATTACTTTGTCACTTTGCCTCTGCACAAACTTGCAAGCGCATGCACTTTCTGACTAGGATTTCAATAAATCTGCCGTACAATAATTAAAATATTTATTAACAATTGATATTACTTACTGCTACGTCGTTTCTTATTATTCTTATTATTCTTATTATTTTTATTATTTTTATTATTCTTATTATTCACTGATATATCTTTTTCAGGAAATTCGGTTCCTATATTCTTACGTTGTTGAACTTGGAAGGAAATATCCTCCATATTTCTTTCCTCATCCTCAGATTCATTATCATATATGTCATTATTTTTATCCATATTATCATTATCATCGCTATGGTCACTATTATTAAAATTCTCGTCGTCTTCTTCTTCATTTTCTTTTTCAGTGCCGCCTTGTGCTGCTTCTAAGAATTGTGTCATGCGTATTATCTCCAGTTCAGGTATTGGTTGCCGATAATGACTCTTGTGTATATTTTTATCATGCCCCATAAAATTTGCCAAATCGGTGACTTGATCTTCGGATAAATTTAAAGTTATGCAACATGTGGCAATATGTTTACGCAGCTGTGTACCTCTTAAAGAAGATGGTAGTTTTGCGCCACAATCTTTAGAAAATTTACGTAATAAAACACATGCGCGTAAATATTTAAAGCGCTTTTTATTGTCATTTGGAATTCCAAATAAAAATGGATTTTTTGATGGTACTTTGGCATTATCTCGATGTTTTAAAATCATTTGTAGACATTCCAATAATTGAGAATGTAAAATAACAGGCACAGTACGCATCAGTTTGCCACGAATTGCAAATATCACATATTTTTTAACTTTCTGAAAAAATTAAATGCAATTAGTGATTGTTTCTATTAAAAATTGTTATCTATACTTGTGTTCTAATGATTACTATTACAATCATAAAATTAAAATATGTGTATATATGTATATATATAAAGGTATAAAAGCCATAATGGTGTAAGTCAAATTTTGTAAAAATTGTAAATATTGACTCGTGTGCACAGATGCAATCTATACAATATATAAATTGCATCTATGCACACGAGTCAATGTTTAAAAAAATTTAACTTACACCATTATGGCTTTTATTCCTCCTATATGTTCATATATATCCTCCGTATGTTTATATCTATATATAAAATAAAATTGATAATTTTAATAATTATTATATTAAGGTATATATTAAAGTTTTTCATAAAAGACACGAAACTGTCAAATTAAAAAAAATGTAATTTATAAGTATCGCACATAACAATAATTTTTTGAATATAAAATGGATTGTTTTTATTTTTACAATAGACTATATAATTAGCATTCACAGTAAAGTATAACATTTATTTAAATATTTATATTTATTAATTATTAAAGTAAAGAACTACATTTGTTAAATTTTATCTTTATAGGTACGTATTTTATTAACATAAAAAATCTCAGAGCAATTCAACTAATTTAAATCATTTGCCTTGTTCTGAAGTGACAATTAGAAAGAAATCGACAATGAGCTAATCTAATGTTAGAATTAAATAATGTTGATGGATTATTATTATCAGAATTATTAATTTATTATTATTTTTTTGGATAAAGTTCCGAAAACGGCCCACCTCCGATTTCGATGAAACTTTGTAAAAAACTTAGTTTTGAGTTAAAATGAAAGCCCTTAAAAGGAATTTTGGCGACTCCTATGATAAAGCTATTTTTTAAGATGAAATGAGATAAAAGTTGCCAACAAAGGTATAGCTTTCGTTAAAGCAGAGCACACACACACGTGTGTATGTCCTGCTTTATAGAAGTTGTGATTTTCGTTAAAGCAGGGCACACACACACGCTTGTTTACATAATTATTTATGTATTCTGCTGTAAGTATATAATAAAAACATAAAATTATTCAATAAAAACAGTAAATATTCAATTTATAACATCCCGTACAATTATGAAGGTCTTCGTATATTTTTTATCATTTCCCACGTGGATCAGTGGCGCGGTTTAATAGCATTCAATTCTTTAAAGCGCGTCACCTAACCCACGTGGATCAGTGGCGCGGTTTAATAGCATTCAATTCTTTAAAACGCGTCATCTAACCTACGCGGGATCAGTATATATTCAATTTATAACATCCCGTACAATTATGAAGGTCCTCGTATATTTTTTATCATTTCATCTTAAAAAATAGCTTTATCATAGGAGTCGCCAAAATTCCTTTTAAGGACTTTCATTTCAACTCAAAATGAAGCTTTTCACAAAGTTTCATCGAAATCGGAGGTGGGCCGTTTTCGGAACTCCACCCATTTTTTTTTATTATTACAAATATTACATTACTTATTGGAAAGTTTTATTTTAGTATAAAATAACAAAATATTATTTAAGTTTTTAGTAGTTTTTAAGTTTATAGTTTACAGTTTAGTAAAAGATGAAAGAAAATATTTTACATAATTTACACAATTTTTTATATTATTTTTTTACAATATTTTTATTTATCAAATAATTTAACAGAAATAATATTTTGTTAGTCACTAAATTTTCCATACTATAAAAAAAATAATATACAACGAACCATTTAATTATGAAATGTGGTTGTATAAATATGGTTTTAATTTTTACTATAAAATTATCTTTTACTAAGATTAATATTCTAAATTTATTTTACTTCCAAAATAGTGTTTAAATAAGAAAAATATAATAGATTTCCAAAAGAAACAAAATTTTTAATATCGAGTATTTTGCTCAAAAATAAAATTCTTTAGAGTACACCCAGATTTTGCAGTAATTCTTAAACGGAAATATATTAACAATCAAAATTCTTATAAATCTCTGCTACATTGAATTTTCTTATAACTTTTAATTAGGAAGATTATAATTACCTTTTGTGCAGCTGATGATAACGATTGATATAATTCTTTATGTGTATTTTCATTAATGCTTGTATAAGATTGAAAATCTTCAATAAGAACTCGTTCAATTTCACCAGCTCTACGTCTGTTAAATAATTGAAGCAATATGAGCGTACTTTGTGCTAAACTCAACCAAGCTTGATATAAAAACCCTTGTTTCAATTGATCATATGCTGCTTTTCGTTTCTGATGTAAATAATTATATAATTTTTTTATATCATCTATGCTTGGTAATATGACTTTCTTTTGTCGTCTTTTTTGTGACTGAGTTTCTTCAACTACTTTATTAACGGTTGTAGTATAATCTTCTTGTAGAATCTTTAAAAAATTCTCAGCATTTTCTTTTCGTTTGTAATCGTGGATTTTTATACATTCCGTAACAAACAAATTACCAACTTGTTTTAGTAACGTTCCTATAGTAGAAGCTGTTGCCGGTGCTTTATAAGTGTTGGTTTCTTCATCTAATTGTGCAATTTCGTGGACAGATTTAATACAGTCGTCATAATATCGTGGGTCATAAATAGAACTAAACTGCTCTAGACCTTCATTAAATTTTTTCATTGCAAGCCAAAATCTTCCGAGTAGTCGAAGACGCGAACGAATCATGTCATGTTGATGTAAATGTTTATATTTTACTGCTAATTTATTTCCATATGTTATTAATAATTGATCATATTTTATTGAGCGCGTAACTATATCATCCCGTAATATAGGATATATGACATTTTTTAATATATGGCTTGCATTATTATGAATTCGACCAGTAATTTTTCTGCCCAAAACTTGTACTGCTCGAAACGCTTTTTTGCCAGTGCATTGTGCAAAATGATGTCTAATATTGTTTTTGGTAAAAAATCCTTTGCATTTAACGCAACATGTGAAGTCAGTTGCCGTACGTCCTAATTTTTCTTGTGGTCTTCTACAAACAATAAGTTCGCCGTTATTTAATAATGGATCAGTATTGAATAAAAAATTGCCATTTCTTCTGAGAGTCTCTATAATCTTTTTTCGTTCTAATGTACCTGAAACATATTTAATATAACATTTGTACATGTTCATATTAACTTAATTAAAGGATGGTAATATATCATACATAAGTATATGTATATATAAGTATAATATTGATAGCAAAATATAAAAAAAAATAAACTTGCATACGAAAATATTATGCAAATTACATATGTTCTAATAATAATAATAATATTAACCTTTTGGCAATACAGAAAATTTTTGTACTTCTTCTTCATTGCGATGAACTTTCTCTAAATGTCTAGCAATTTTACTTTGAAACTTTTTACAAAAATAACAAAAATTCTGTTTTTGTGCTCCTTTAGGCTTGGAAACGGAAACATACATATTTTCATCATTACATGCACGTATGCTTTCTGCTGATATATTGATGCTATCAACTGTCCCATTCTTATTATCCGTATCAATATTATTAGTATCACTTTTATTTTGTTTATTACTTTCTATTTCATCGTTATCACTTATATCGCTATTTGAACTTGGTTCATAATCACTGTCATTATTCTTTTCATATTCTGAATCATATTCAGTATTAATATTATTACAATTAAAGTCCGTTATATCCGTATTACTATTATTAGTATAACTTTTATTTTGTTTATCACTTTCTATTTCAGCGTTATCACTTGTTACATCACTATTTGTTACTAAAATAAAAAAATTTCTTATTAAAATATTTTATTGTTTAAAAAGCAAAATGTTTTCCATATTTAAAAAAATAATATTTTGCTCACCATTCGTAATATCATTAAAATTGTTTTCAAAATTAGTATAAATATTACTAACAGAAATATCTTCACAACTGACTTCGTTATTGGCACCAATATCATTTATCGTATAAGTATCGTTACGAATAATATTAATATAATTGGTAATATCACTATTATTTTCATCACAGATATTAGTAAAGTTTTCATACATGTTATCATTGTTATACGCGAGAGTAGTATTATTCAAATCTGAAAAAAAGTTATCTCTAAATTAATATAATATACAATTAGTATAGAGAAATAAATTTATTATTCTTTTGAGATCAAGCTTCCTTATACATATATATTAGGGTGGCAATATTTTTGGGTCAAAAATTTGATTTTAAGTCTCATCCCTTAAATTCGTTCTACAAACTCTCAAATGAAGACCCTTGAAGAACAGGCGCTGTAACTTAATATTTAGAGGTCGCTCAAAGCCTCTAAACATTAAATTTTACCCTCTTTTTTAATTATTAATTAATACATTTTTATTAATTAATAAAATTAAACCTCTAAATATTAAGTTACAGCGCCTGTTGTTCAAGTGTCTTGATTTGAGAGTTTGTAGAACAAATTTAAGGGGTGAGACTTAAAATCAAATTTTTGACCCAAAAATATTGTCACCTTAATATATATATCTATAATTTTTTTAATTCTTAAGAAATTGTACAATAATTATGCTTCAGTATGATAACTTGTGATACAGATCAGGAAATAAAATATATTTGGAATAAATAGTAAAATTTTAATGACAGATTCTTTGATATAGAATCGATTTCCGTTGTACATAGTTATCAAAGCAATAATAATCTTTTTTTAAGTCAAATATTAAAAATGAAACTTTTTTACAAAATAAACAAAAATGTATAAAAAATAAAAATATCTATTTATTCTTCTATTTATTCTTAGAAATTCTATACATATATATAGCAAAAGTAATAAAAACTATCACAAATATTCATATTTACATTTCAAAATTTATTTAATGTAATTAAGATTTGTTAATTATAAATTAATATAATAAATTATAAATCTTACCTTTAATATCTTTGTCATTCCTTATAATATTAGAAATTGTATTCTCGTTTTTATTACTTTCTTGTGCACAATCAATATCATCGGAAAGCTTAGTAACAATATAAGTGTTTTCTCCATCTACAATATAATAATTATTTAAAGAACTATTTTTTAATATTATATGTATCTATTTTAATGATATTATTACAATCTTACTTTTATTTTCATCATCCATTGTAATAAAAGTGTTCTCGAAAATTTTTTCGCTTATATTTTCATTTATGTGCTTATTTCTATTTGTATTGTTCTTTTTATTGTAATCGATAGAATTTTTTATTGGATCAATAGTTTGATCAAGAATACCTGGAGTCTTATTAATCGAATAAGTTCCATTTAAAGCGCATGTATCACACGAAGAACGATCATTAATATTATTTTTACTATATGTATTATTTGTATTAGCATCCTTGTCACTGCATGATGATGTATCACAAATGCAGGTACTATGACTGAAATAACTGCGTCTGTTACAGAAATCGCTCATATCTATAATATCATTGAACGTATCGTTTTTCTTATTACTATTGTCTTTATTATCTATGTCACTATTCTTCTCAATGTCAGTGTTTAACACGCTACATTCATTACAATTATTTTCTAAATGTCCAGGGTTTACTATATTGTCACCATTTGTGATATTGGTTATTGAGTAGTTTTCATCATTGAGTATATTTTCTTCAGCAATATTATTTGCTACTGTATTATTGGCTGTAAAAACAATTAGATAACTAATAATGTATAAAAATAATTGATAACTCATAAATGTAATTACATAATAAAAAGTATTAAAGTTTTTTGTCAATTTAAAAATATAATAATATAATACTAAACATTAATATTAAATACATATATTAAATATTAATTAATTAGATAAGATATACAATATACAAATAAAAATGTATCATTATAATATGTAACATATGAATTTAAAAGGTTAGGTTTTAAAATATTATATTTTATATATTGTATAAATGTATATTATATTCTGACTGAAGTTAATGTTACTTTCAACGTACTGTATGTTACCTTTATTATTGCTGTTATTTACTACGTTATTGGAACTATGTACCAAAGTATAATTTAATGTAATATCACTTTCTTCGTTGTTTTTATAATTATCGCCACTATTTTCTCTAATATCGTTACTGTTTATGATATGATCATTAATGTCATTATCATATTTGTTGCTGTTGCTGTCACTATTGTATGCATTTTCATTAATAATATTGGTTGTCACTGTATTATTTACTGTAAAGAATAAATATATAATTACTATAGATGTAATTATGTAATATTAAAGAAAAACGTTTTTTTCAATTTTGGAATAGAATTATACTACATTAAATATTATTTATAATGTAAGACAGTTCAAAAATATCATTTATTTAAATAATATTATACAGGGTATTCGAAATAAAAGTATCCAGCTAAAAAAATGGAGTAGATTGGGTCAAACTGAAGAGAAAAGTCATGTACTATTTTGCAAAATTCGCAAATATTTGGAAATAAGATATTTCTTTTTGCCGCATGCTTCTACTAGAGCAGATTGGCCAATCTTTGTTAATGGATTTCTTAGTAAGTATTGCGAATTTTGCAAAATAGTACATGACTTTTCTCTTTAGTTTGACTCCATCCTTTCGGCTGGATACTTTTATTTTGAACCCCTTGTATAGTATTACATTGAGTATATTATTGAAATATGTTTTTACTATTACTATCATCATAATATTACCTACTATCATCATACTTTACCTTCGTTATTATTGTTATTTATTTTGTTACAAGAATTATGTACTGAAATATTATTGAGGATATCAATTACTTCTGTATTTTTTTGTTTATCATCACTGATATTTTCTATAGCATCACATTTATTTAACTTGTTGCAGTCAGTTAGGTTATTATTCAAACATTTCTTAAACTTTGTTACCTCATCGTAGTTTTTATCTCTGCTATTAATAACATTTTTTTCAATATTAGCCTTATTTCCTGTAAACAATAGATACTTTGATATTATATACAGTATATATAAGTATAAATCATACAAAATACAATTTTATATAATTTATATCAATTTTATTTCTTTTATTTATATAAAACATTTTTTATTTATATAATTATATAAAAAATAATATCACTTCTGTTTCTTATTAGAGTAGCATTATTATATCAAAAGTAGAGTCTCTCTAACCAGAACCTTTCAGTTCTGACAAAATTCTACGAGAGAGAAATCCTTCACTATCGCTTTCTCTTTCTCTCTTTCTTTGTCTCTTTTCTATCTCTTTCTCTTTTTCTTTCTCTTTCTCTTGCTTTTGCCAACCAATCAATTGGCGAACCAATCAAAAGTTGCTATTATATGGCTAGACTTTGATTAGAGGGACTCTAGATTAAAAGTAAATATATTCTTGTCAATGTATAATATACAATAAAAATCTAAAATATTTTTTTATTTAATTTATTACTTACATACTGTTACTAACAACATTATTGTATAACTAAAATTCTTGCAAAAGTTATCATATTTACGTATTTACTATGTTTACTATTATACTATATTTATTACATTTATCCAATACCATTATGAATATTGTATACTTTACCTTTATTACTTCTATTATTTTTTGAGCAGTGAGAATTGGGTGTTATATTTTTTCTTCTTTTATTATTCTTCTTTAATCTTTTGATAGGGATATTAATACTTCTATTAGATACTATAATATAGACACATAAGTATTATTAGAACAGATGCATGTAATTTGTATCAAATGAGATAATAATAGGTGATTTTTGGCGTGACTGGTATAAGCAATCAAAGGGTACCAAACTGTACCAGAACCAAATAGCAACCACCGATAGCAACTTTGGTATATGTACCAAACCATATCAAATCAAACAATCACCAAAAATTGCCTAATATTTATGATCGTTTCAATAATTAGATTATCTTTTTATGAATCTTATTCCTATAATTCTAAGTTAATAAAAAGTAATTTTGAGCATGAAATAATTATTTATATAAATATTTATATTTAGGTACTTAATTATTTATAAAATAGAAAATCTTATATAATATTATCATAATTATATAATAAAACACTATTGTTTTAACAAATCTAATTTATCGCATAAAATGTGTCAAAAAATTATGGCAGCATTTGAATAAATGATATCGTAATACTACCACAAATGTAACACTTTTAAGTTTAATGTGTATGTCGAAAAAAAATCACGGAAATGATGTACATTTTTTATTTTGTAAAACAAATACATTAATATATAAATTAATTAATTAACTTTTATAGGAGAAAACCGCCATAACTGTTTAACATACCCAGTACTTAAAAACATGAAATAATGTAATTTTAATTGTAAAAAGTAAATTTTTGTCAAATATTTAAAAAATTTCGCTTATTGTAATAATAATGTTTTACCTATATTGATGTTCTTTAATATTATTTTAGGTATATCAGAATTTAAATTGGTTGCAACATCTAGAAGACATTTCTTGTTACCTAAAAATCAATAAATTTTATATAATCATACACATTTAATATTATACATTGCAAAAAAATTAAAAACTGATTTTTTCCAAAATATTGAGATTTTTTTAAATAAAAAAAGAATATATATATAAATATATACTTTGTTCAATAAATTTATATATCAGCAATACACATTGGCTGCGGTCCACTTGATGCTACAAATGCTTCGAAGCATTTCTCTTCTCCTTTCTTTCAATGAAGAAAGAAGAAAAACGCTTCAAAGCATTAATGGCCAATTTCTTCATCGTCGGATAACTCTATCCTTCGGTTAACCTCACTTTTCATCTCTTTCTAAGGAGGCAGTTAGAAAGTGATGAAAAGTCAGGTTAACCGAAGGATAGAGTTATCCGACGGTGAAGAAATTGGCTATTACAGCGTCAAATGGACCTCATCAACAAAGTACCACTGAGAGTATTGTCGGCGAAATCCTTATCAAAATATCCCAAAAATATTCGGTACTCTTGTTTTTCAATTAACATTGATAGACAATAAATATTATTTACTTACTATTACGTGCTATTAGACGGCCTTTATGTTTATAACAAATGTCTTTTACACCATATTTACCAGAATTATATAATAATAAAACAAACATCTTTGTATTAAAACAATATCACAATCTTTGTACTATTATTGCTAGATTAAAGGAACGTAAACCGATCACAATAGAAACGCGTTTCCAACATTGGTAGGATTGCTACTCCTCGCGAGTATTTCGCTGTTTTTGCGCGCGTAAACACGTCTGAGTAATCGAACCAATCGAAGCACTGCGAGCACCGCATAGTAAGCAAATCGGCCTATCACGGTCGAGAACGTAAGGCTTTTCTCTGATTGGTTAATTAGTAATTGTCAACCGATAACCCCAACCGTAGAGACCCTAAAGGTGCCTTTTCATGCTGACGCTCGACGCTCGATTTGGGCGTCAAAACTGGTTACGTGACCAACTTCATCGGTAGAAGGCGAAATTCCAGCGTCAAATGGCAAAAGCTCAACTGTGTTCAGCTTTTAGGCTTGACGCTTGTTTCAGTCAATTGCTTGTCAATTGCAAATCATTGACTGTAAATAAATAAGTGTATACATCGTTACTGGTCACGTGACCAGTTTTGACGCCCAAATCAAGCGTCGAGCGTCAGCATGAAAAGGCCCCTTAAAAATGCTTTTAGATGGAAGCGTCGAGCGTCAAGCGTCAATACCCTTGCGTAGATATCTAAACATGCAGATCGTGCAGATTTCAGCGTCAAGATGCTGAATAAAATGATAAATAGCTACTGACTAGAATTAGACGCGTCAAGACGCTGAAATCTGTGCACGAGACATCTGCGCGCCGCAAGGGTGCAGCGCGCGTGTTTGACGCTTGACGCTAGACGCACGATTCATAGACATTCATAGTCGGTTATTATATTTAAAACCGTCTTAAGTACAATTTTAAACCGTTATGAACCAATCACAGAGCCGTATTAGCATTTTAAGACATTACTTAAGACGGTCTTGAAATAAGAACCGACTATGAATACCGGCCTAAGACGTAAGCAGCAAGGAAATCAACGGTACTGATTCGCTACCGCTTACGTTATGTCTTAAGTTCTTGACTGTGATTGGCTGATTGGCTGATTTGCTTACTGCTTAAGTTTTTTTTATGTGTCCGGGCCTAAACGCCATCGCACACAAAATTGCATAGGCTGCATAAGCATACCATAAGACCGCTGGACCAATGAGCATCTTATGTAAATTAATATGGTGACATTATGCTGGATGCTCATTGGTTTAGCGGTCTTATGCTACGCTTATGCTAAGCTATGCATTTTATGTGCGATGGCCATAGGCTTTCGCACAAGAATTGCCATAACCATAAACGTAAAACGTGAAGATAACTCAAGAACCAATCAGAATGTTGCTTTAGATTTATGTGTTCTAGAAGACGATAGAAATGATGATAAAGTTGGCCGTAAGCGAAATTTCAACTGGTTGAAATTGTACTTATTTCTGCTTACGGCCAACTTTATCATTATTTCTATCGTCTTTTAAGCTGGCCACACACACTTTCCGTAGAACGTAACAGTAGGATTTCGACCAATCGCGTTGCTCGATTCGAAAACGTACTTTTTTATTGTTTATATTTCGTAGACGTAAGCAGCACAATTATTCGACGAGCAAGTTAGCTTTGCTGATTCGAATGACAGCCATTATTTTCAGAGCAATTGAGAGGAAGATATTTGAGGAAAATATTTGTCGCTCAAACATTACATTGTATATAAATTATTGAAAAAATTTGAACATAATAAATTAATCAAACTTCTTGCCATCAGCAGAATCTTTGGCTAATATCAACATTACATTTACAACTAAAATCTAAAAAATAATTATGATAATGTTATCGATAAAAACGACATTAATGCGTGAAAATAATTAAAATGGTTAAATTTAAATTAAATGGTTAAATTTAAATGGTTAAATTTTATAAAAAATTAATAAAATATTACACACAATTATTACAATTCTAAAATCGTCAATACTAGCAGTATTGATTGACGCAATGTTATGTACTTTATAATTTCAAAATTCATGTTAATGTTTGGAAACGTATGATATTAGAATTTTGTAGTTAAATGATACCATAAAGATACTGGTTAGTAAAATACTAGATTCATTGTTGGTGTCACAAAAGACAGCAGACTGTTAGTGCTACGGCTAATGCGCGCATCAATATTTATAACTCATAAATAAATAGTGATAATAATCTTGTTTTGTTATTTGATATGGACGCTACTGGTATCACATAATTATATTATTTTGAACATTTATTTCAAACAGTATTAGATTATTTATTATTCATTGTAAATAGCAGACTCGATTAAGCAATAAATTTATTATTAGCAGACCATCAGTCACACGAGCAAATGCTTTTATATAATCATCCTGTTTAAAATATAAGAGATAAAATGCGATAATAATTTCTTTAAAAAATGATATTAATATTTAACGCAAACGCTAAGTGGATTACATAATTAAATTATTTACAACAGCATGGAGGATTATTAAAATACCTTTTTGTTGTCATCATTGATCTGCCCGTATGTCATTATTTCATATTTATTTATACAGGATTGGGATAATTATTAGAACGTTATTGTCATTAAAGATTGTGCACAAATATTTATTTGCGTAAAATAATAGGAGAAAATGCAACGTCAAACTTTTTATTATTAAAGGCCGTTGGCGCTTATTTTTATTCCGCAGTGTGGCTTAAATCTGGAAAGTAAATAGTGATATCAATTTCAAAACAATTTTAATTCATAATAATGCAGAGTATGCATGCTAGATGTATTATGTAGTTAGAAGTTTGTAAGAGATTAAGTTTTTAAAGATTGTAAGTGCTATCATGTTTGTTATATAACATGATTTAATTACTTGTCCTTTTCAGGTGCTACAGATTGAGCGCAAATGATTCCTTAAACTTTTTATAAACAATTAATATTATAATAAAACTTTTGTTATTCAACATTGAAACTTAAACTAGAAATATAAAAAATACGCATTTGACTTACCAATGGTAACAAATTTAATGTTTTCTAAATCGTACAGGTTAATTAATTAACATAACTATTATAATTCCGGTATTCTACATTGTAAACACTATGGTGTCGCATTTGAATAAAGTAGCAAAAACCATTTAATTCTAAGATATATAAACTATAACTGCGAGATAAACATGTTAACAGCCCAGCGACTGCCTGTAACAGAGAAAGAAAAAGGAAGAATTTATAAGCTTTCTAAAATTTGATTGTTTACATATAAATAATTTGGAATAGAAGCAGCTTAGGCACGTTCCCCACGAATTCTGCGGGCCAACTGGATGTCCTTGGGCATAATGATGACCCTCTTGACGTGAATCGTACAAAGGTTGGTGTCCTCAAACAGACCGATGAGGTAGGCCTCGCTCGCCTTCTGCAGGGCCATTGGACGTTATAAACAATATATTCACGTAATCCAGTCAGTATGCATTTTGAGTAGAACAAAATAGAAATTTCTACTTTAAAATATAAGTAATACATGTTAAATAGAGATATGCGCACAAGAACAAAATTCGCCGAAAACATTAAAGACATCAAAAAATATAGTTTAAATTACTTTGTAAATAATCCAACCGATTTTACACATTTCGAGCATGAATATTAACGTTGTCTTAGAACAAAATCAGTTTGCATTAGAATATTAAAGAAATAAACATAGATAAATATTTGAGTAAAATAATAGTTGACAATAACCTAACCTAACCTAACCTACCCTTTGATCTCCTATTACTCGGCCGTGTTTTTAAATAACCTAACCACGTTATCCCATGATACACTCAAAACATTTACGTTATTTTAAAACAAAACGGTTTTTGCTATTTATTTTCGACATTTAAATTTTAGATAAATATGAAATAACAGGTCTGCACTTTATACTACACTGGATTAAACAAAAACTTTCTTTCTCGCTCTCACCTCCAAATATAAGTTTGTTTTCTATTGCTGAACTGGCTGCACTCATGGTGTAAAGCTGAGTTTCCACTGAGCGCGTCACGCGTCGCATCATCCATCGCAATGGGTGCGTGTGCGTGGTAAAAATGCCCAATCTACAATAGCTGTAGTAAGCTGTAGTAAGCCTCAAGCCGTAAAAAATTGACCAATTACAGGCGAATGTGAGGAGAATAATCGACTGTGATTGGTCAATTTCTTACATCTTGAGGCTTACTACAGTTTACTACAGCTATTGTAGATCGGGCTGTTCATGGTAGCGGCTACCATGCAGTCAATGGCTGGTACGCATTCGTGTACCGCTACAGTACGTGTACATTATGCATAACGCATAATGTGTAAGCATAAGAAAATATTGATTGGTCCATACACATGTGCATAAGGAAATAGACCAATCTATTTTCTTATGCTTACGCATTATGCGTTATGCAGAAGTGTGTGCTCCCCGCTTTAATCAGTAAAACCCAAGCAGTAAGCAAATCAGCCAATCACAGTCAAGAACTTAAGGCACGGCCCTAAGCGGTAGCAAATCCATACTGTTGATTTCTTACTGCTTAAATTTTACTGCTTAAGTTTTTCTATGTGCCAAGGCCTTTATTATTCGGGCAAGAGAGGGTTTTAATAAAAAATCTTTTGTATGTAAAGTGGGGAACACAGACTTTTGCATAACGCATAATACGTAAGTATAAGAAAAATGATTGATCTATTTCCTCATGCACATGTATATGGAACAATCAATTTACTTATGCTTATGTTTATGCGTTACGCAAGTTTGTCTGGATAGACTTTAAAGCCCCGGACACACACTTTTTCGTAATAGTAACAGTACTGTCTTTGTAAATAATGGGCGCGTTCAGCGGAACAAACCGCTCAGTAGCAATCGAACGTGATTGGCTCTTACTTTTAGACCCAACAAATCAACGTAGCGTGTTGATAAGACGACACTCAACAGTTGTGTCTGCTGGACGCGGCCAATGTAATTATTTCGTCCCTACCGTATCAATGGCCGCGTTCAGCAGATACAACTGTTGAGTTCGTCTTATCAACACTCTCCGTTGATTGGTTGGTTCTAAAAGTAAGAGCCAATCACGTTCGACTGCTACTCAGCGGCTTGGTCTGCTGAACGCGCCCAATTTCATGCACGGACAGTGTCTTTTAGAATAAAATAATTACTGTCTTGTTGTATGTACGATATTAAAACAGCAATCATAGAAATATATTTTGGCACAATAACAGCTGAAATTAACACGACCTATCCTTTCGAGGTCCAAATATCGCCTGTGCCTTTAAACAATCTAATCATCGCAACACTCCGAACATAATTTATTATTGTTATTCTAGAACAAAGCCTGTGGGCTTTGTTCTACATTAAGCATTACTTAATGTAGAATTCTACAATTTAACCATGTGACTCTTCAATAGAGCGTTCGTATTAAATATTAACGTTTCCAGAGACAAAATTAATGTCGCTATTAGTTTTTGTCATAATGATTTAAATTGTAATTGCACATTTGCTCGCGGGGCTCTTCAGTTGCTAAGACAGAACAAATATTTCTAATATTAGTTCGTGTTACATTTATAAACATGTTAATTACATCCAGCTAGCGTGCATTCCGAGTATTAATAAAATTTAAAAATAACAGATATCAATATTCCTCTTTAATTTAAAGTAAATGCGAGGTAAAGATACATGCATGGCAATGCTGTCCGATGAAAACATTGAACGCGTTATAAAAATCGCTCATCTTCGTAAATAATACCTTATTATTTTGTGACTATTGTATTTTTTAAGCAGGGACATTAATAATATTTTTTAGAATAAAATAATTACTGTCTTGTGTGTATGATTTTAGAACTGTATTTGGAAGAATATTTGGTCGTAATAATAGTTGACAATAACATAACTTATCCTATCTTCAAAATCCTAATATTCATCTGTGCTTTCAAACAATCTATAAGTCATTGCATTATGTACAATGTACATACAACTCCGAACATTAATGCCATTCTAGAACGAAGGTGCTCTCGTTAATCACTTTCGACATTTCAGGTTAAAATAAATGTGATACAGTAATGTGTGCACGACGAGTGCCTATGGCGTTTTATTAATATTTCATGTTCTGCGAAAAACCTGCTCAGCAAATGTCCCAAGCTTTCCCGTTTACAAACAAAATTGATGTCACTAATCAGCATTGAGATTCGAGTCAGAAATATGAAAAAGCTTAACGCAACCGATGTCATTCATCGTGCACACATTACTGTATCACGTTTATTTCAACCTTAAATGTCGAAAGTGATTAACGAGAGCACCTTCGTTCTAGAATGACATTAATGTTCGGAGTTGTACATATTGCAATGATTTATAGATTGTTTTAAAGCACAGGTGATTGTTGGACTTTAAACATAGGTTATGTTATTGTCAGCTATTATTGTAACCAAATGTTCTTTAAAATTTCAGTTCTAAAATCATACACGCGAGACAGTAATTATTTTATTCTAAAAGATATTAATGTCCGTGCTTAAAACTGACGATACGATAGTCACGAAATAATTATAGATTATTTACAAAAATGAGCGACTTTTATGACGTGTTCAATCATGTTTACATCTGATAGCATTTTCATGTATGTATATTTATCTTGCATTTACTGCTTAAATTGAAGAAGAATATTGGTTTTTTTCTTTTTCAAAAATTCATTAATACTCAGAATGTACCCTAGCTGGATGTGATTATATGTTTATAAATGTAACACCAGCCAATATTAGAAAAATTTATTTTGTGTAACGCTGGATCTACAATGCGAGTCGCAAAGTCGTGAGTCGCAAGAATTGACCAATCACAGTCGATTATTCTCCTCAAATTCAACTGTGATTGGTCAATTCTTGCGACGCGCATTTTAGACCCAGCATTAGCAATTGAAGGGCCCCTCGCGCGAATGTGCATTCAGAATTTAAGTCACTATGACAAAAACCACCAACGACATTAATTTCGTTTCTAGAAACGTTAATGTTTGATATGAACGCTCTATTGGAGAGAGTCACATGATTATATTGTAGAATGAATCTTACATTTAAGTATGTTTATGTGACAAACCAACAAGTTTCAGGCGATTATAAGAACCATAAATTTCGCGCAATAAACGGTTGCGTAAACTTCTTCACATTCTCAACTCAAATCTCAATACTGATTAGCGATAGCCATCAGTCATTTTGTTTGTAAACGGGAAAGCTTGGTACATTTGTTGAGTAGATTTTTTACAAAATATGAGGGATTAGTAAAACGCATCTTTCTCATTGTCATCACTCGTCGTTCACACATTGGTGTAACGCATTTGTTAAACCTTAAATTTTGAATGTGAATGTGAATAACGAGAGTCGCGTTGTTCTAGAATGACCATAATAATGTTCGGAGTGTAACCTAATGGATATCGTAACTGTCGTAAGTCGTGAGTCGTAAGAAATTTACCAATCATAGTCAAAGAGGAGATAATCAACTAGTGATTGGTTAATTTTTTCTTACGACTTACGACTTACGACAGTTAAGGCCATCGCACACAAAATGCATAGCTTAGCATAAGCGTAGCATAAGACCGCTAAACCAATGAGCATCCAGCATAAAGTCGCCATATTGATTTACATAAGATGCTCATTGGTCCAGCGGTCTTATGCTATGCTTATGCAGCCTATGCAATTTTGTGTGCGATGACCTTTACGATATCCATTGTAGACCGGCTTTTATGATTGAGTCATATCGGTGAGATCGGTGTAGCACTCACTTTGCGTGGGAAAATGTAAACGTATGTGTTATTGTAAACACAAAGTAAAAGAACAGTTAATGAGATATTGGGATGTTTTCACTATCAAGACTGTAATTTAAGACTTCTAACAATGTAAAACTATTTATGGTCTGTTTTCTATTGCTGGCTGCACTAGTTCAGAGTTTATCTTTTTTACTCCACAAAGGAAAAATAAACTCTGAACTAGTGCAGCCAGTTCAGCAATAGAAAACAGACTCCATATCTATGTGGAATTATATCTGAATGACAGATTATCTGACATTTCTCAAGTTTATAATTTCTAGTTTTAAGGTTAGAAGAACTATCATGTTTCTATCATAAATTGCCGGTTATTTTTAATAACTTATTCAGATATTAAATATTTGTAATTTCCAAATTTTATTAGGCAAAAAGACATCCAACAAATATAATTTTATTAAAATCTAAGTAAAGTATCATAAATTAAATATTTGCTATGTCAGTCTAAACTATGATCCCAACAATATTCTTGAAGCATTGATGTTTTAATGTGAAGGGACTTTTGTCTTTAACTTATCATATTATTCTGTTAAAAATTTCTCATATTTTATTCAACTAAATTTCAAAGATGAATAACCATAGCAGTGCACTGTTCTCAAAAGCGTTATTGGTGTTCAGGGTATACTGAAAACTGGTGATTAAAATGTTCACAAATATCACAATATTATACTGATTTTATTATCTTTTGCAGCTATTGACAACGCGCCACGATTTCTATGTGTCATCGGAGAATCTTCATCGGAGAAGGAAAACAGGGATTAATTTTGATTCAAGACAATATAAATATTTGAAAAAATCACTATTGGGAACAAGTGAGCAGATTGCGTACAGAATACATACTGTATTGTTTTAAAAGGATAATTTGAAATTAATACAATCAGCATTTAAGGATTAAGTTATTTAAGAATAAGTAATAACGATTTCTATAATGCATTTAACGTTTTCAATCCCATTTTCACGTGCGTATCTCTATATTTTATTGCTTAGAAATAAAAAAAGAACACAAATGTCTATTTTCAGAAAGAGTAGCATGGAATACACATTAATGGCACTTGGATTGGCACTTGGATGGAGCATTTGGATCATCATATAGTTTATAATGTAATATAATATGGACGAATAATTAGAAAGTTCAAATCTGTTAATGGGAACGGTTTAACGTAAACACATCTACTTCGTCGCATCTTTCGCTTAAATCTAAAAAATAAATAACAATATTCTTTTTGTTTTAAAACAAAAAGCCTTTGATATAGATGCGACAAGAGTTGAATAGTTGGACTATTTAAAAAATAGCACGATTTTTAAGATGTTTTTAACATTTTCCGCCAAACTCTTTCCTGCGCCCGAATCTTTGTTTTACATTTATTGCATAAATTTTAGAAGAAAATGATTTCTATTTTGATATAAAAATACGTTAATATTTGGAACGCTAGCTAGATCATGTGACTAAATTGTCTCCAATGTAGCACGGGTGAATATATTAAAGAGCTTTGTTACCAGAAGCGGATGGGCTGCGAGCGTATATTATGTTCTAGATCTCAAAGATAAATAACTTTTGCTTTAAAACAGTATTAATGGTCAATATAAATGCTATCAAAATCACATCATATTATTTACACAGTAGTGCGAATTAAAATGTTTTTAACGCTTTCGGCGAATTTCGTTTCTGCGCGCGTATGTCTGTATTACATTTATTGTCTAGATCTAAAAAAAATAAATTTTTTTATTTTGTCTTGAAACGTTGAAACTACGTTGATATTCGAATTGCGTGCTTTCTGAAACATGGTAATAATGTAACTTGTAACACGAGATCAATATTAGAAAATTTTACTCTGTGCTAACAGTCGATGAGCCGCATACGTATGTGTAATTCGTATTTACAATTTTAGCTATTATGGCGAATAGCGATTTTAATTTTGCTTCGAGAAACGTTAATGTTTGATACAAACGTTCTATTGAAGAGAATCACACGGTTATATTGCCTACATTAAGTATTGCTTAAGTCACAAACCCACAGATTTAAGGCGCTTATAAGAAAAATAAATACTTTTGCGATAAACATTGATCGCGTATTAAACTCTTTCATATTCCTGACTCAATTCTCAATACTAATTAGCGATAGCGATTTTATTCGTAAACGGGAAAGCTTTGGGCATTTGCTGAGCAGACTTCGCAAAACATGAAGAATTAATAAAACGCATCTTTCTCATAGGTACTCGTGGTCCACACATTTACAAATAAAATCGCTATCGCTAATCAGCATTGAAAATTGAGTCAGGAATATGAAAGAGTTTAATACGCGACTGATGTCTATCGCGGAAAATATTTATTGCTCTTATAATCGCCCGAAACCTATGGGTTTGTCATTTAAGCAATACTTAATGTAGGATTCTGCTACATAACTGTGTGATTCTCTTCAATAGAGCGTTCGTATCAAACATTAATGTTCCTCGAAGCTAAATTAATATTGCTATTCTTCATGGTGGCTTAATTTGCAAATATGAATTACACATACGTGCGGTACAAACACATGCGGCTCATCGACTATTAGCAAACAGTAAAATTTTCTAATATTGATCTCGTGTTACATTATAAACATGTTTCAGAAAGTATAAAGTTTGAATATTAACGTAGTTTTAAGACAAAATAAAAATTTTTATTTTTTTTAGATCTAGACAATAAATATAATACAGAGATACGCGCGCAGAAACAAAATTCGCCGAAAGCGTTAAAAACACTTTAATTTGCACTACTTTGTAAATAATCTGATGTAATTTTGATAGCATTATATTGACCATTAATACTGTTTTGAAGCAAAAGTTATTTATCTTTGAGATCTAGAAATACATAATATACGTTCGTAGCCCATCTGCTTCTGATAACAAAGCTCTTTAATATATTCACCCGTGCTACATTGGAGACAATTTCATCACATGATCTAGCTAGCGTTCCAAATATTTAACGTATTTTTATATCAAAATTTTTTATTTTCTTCCAAGATTTATGCAGAACATTTATGTAAAACAAAGAGACGTGCGCACAAGAAAGAGTTTGGCAAAAAATGTGAAAAAAACATCTTAAAAATCGTGCTATTTTCTAAATAGTCTGACTATTCAATTCTTGTCGTACATATCAAACGTTATCAAACTATATCAAACGTTAATATCGTTTCCAAATGAAAGGAATATTGTTATTCATTTTCGAGATTTAAGCGAAAGATACGGCGAGGTAGATATGCGTCCACATTGGACCGTTCCCATTAAGAGATTTTAACTTTCTAATATTCGTCCACATTATATTACATTATAAACTATATATAATGATTCAAATAACGTAATTAATGTGTATTCCATGTGCTAATGTATTTCTAAAAATAGAGACATTGGTATTCTTTTTCAATTTTCTAGCAATGAAATATAGAGATACACACGTGGAAGCGAGATTGAAAACATTAAACGCATTGTAGAAATCGTTATTGCTCATTCTTAAATAACTTAATCCTTAAGTGCTGATTGTATTAATTTTAAGTAAGCCTTTTAAAACAATACAGTAGGTAATTTTGTACGCAATCAGGCCACTTGTTCCCAATAGTGATTTTTTCGAATATTGTCTTGAAATAAAATTGGAATTAATCCCTGTTTTCCTTGAAAATTCTCCAATGACGTTTTTAGAAATCGTGGCGCGTTGTCAAAAACTGTAAAAGGTAATAGCATAATATTGATATTTGTGAACACTTTAACCACCAGTTTTCAGTATACCCTGAACACTAATAACGCTTTTGAGAACAGTGCACTGCTATGGTTATTAATCTTTGAAATTTATTTGAATAAAAAATGAGAAATTTTTAACAGAAAAATGACAGGTTAAAGACAATAGTCACTTCATATTAAAACATTAATGCTTAAAGAATATTGTTGGAATCAGAGTTTAGATTGACATTAGCAAATATTGGTAAATATGCAGAATTTGGGCTTCCTCACCGATTTCGTTCAAGTTAGGCTTAAACGACGCGTTTTTGTACGAAACGAAAGAATCTGGCAGAAAAAAGCGTCGCTCTGCCCCGCGATGCGAGATATTAATCGTTAAAATTGACAGGAATCAGGTTATGATTCCTGTCATACCGACGAGCTGTAGCGACTACGAACATGCCCTGTGGCCATATGCGCATGCTCACTGGCCGCACGCGCATGCAAAAGTGCGCGAATTTGAAACGTATGTATACTTATATAATGCATATCACTTATTGTTAGCTTTCAATGATGAATATATCTTACATAATATATCAAAGCACATGCATGGAGAGGTGCAGTTTAATGATTTTCATTAAAGCAGGGCACACACACGTGTGTATGTCCTGCTTTATAGAAGTTGTGATTTTCGTTTAAAGCAGGGCACACACACACACACACACACGTGTGTATGCCTGCTTTAATAGAAGTTGTGATTTT